>JAJMHT010000231.1:0-22101 GCA_030583145.1 Metschnikowia vanudenii
GGTGGGGGGTTTACAAAAGTTTTCATTTATTGACGTTTTCCAACATGAACGGTCTCCAGCTATTCATAGGGAATACTATCGAAATATATTTTTTCCGCACCTACTAATCAAGTGATTACAGAGAAGAGAGACTGGTTATCTCCGGTGCTCTATCTCGTCCAAGAACAGCACGTATGGTGGCCAAGAGTTCGTTTTTTTTTTCTTAGAAAGTTTTCAAACAAATCTTAACAAACTTATGTCCAAAAAAATCATAAAACCTTACTCGCTTGTCGTTGAATTATCTTTAACCAACCCCAAAAACCCAAACTTTCCCTCTATTACGCAGTCGTGCGCGAACCCACTCATCAAGACGTGCTGTCTAGTCTTTTGGTGCATTGCACTGTGAGCAGTCTCATAAGCACAGAGAACCAAAAGAGCAAGAAATCAAAAAAAAAAAAGCAATCAAACAGCATTTTTCTACCCTTTTTCTGCATTGAAATCAGAATATCGCTCTCTTTGACTCTAAATTAAATTTCATCGCCATGTTTGGTGCTAGCTCTTCGGGTACGGCCTTCGGCCAGAATAAACCAGCCAGTTTCCTGTTTGGATCTTCCAACAACAACAATTCCACCAATTCGGCGCCAAGTTTCGGTGCTAGTGGTGGCTCTGGGTTCTCTCTTGGTGGTAGTAACGCCAATAATACCGGTGGGTTTGGAAGCAAGCCATCGGGCACGGGGTTTGGTGCAAGCACAACAAATAATGCCTCCAGTGGCGCCGGAGGCTTATTTGGCGGGTCAAATACTGCCGCTACTGGTGGCTCTTCTACTGGAGGACTCTTTGGAAACACTTCTGGGTCTACGAACAACAATTCAACACCATCTGGCGGTTTGTTTGGCTCTTCCAACACAAATAATTCCGGAAATACGGGAACTACAGGAAATTCTCTCTTTGGAGGAAATAATTCCGTTAACAATAACACCACTGGCTTCGGAAAACCCGCCGCATCTCAGGGAACCTCATTTGGAGCCCCAGGTGCAACTGGCGCATCTCAAAGTACTACTGGGGGCGGTCTTTTTGGCAGTTCTCTGGTCTCACAACCAGGGCAAAGTACCACAGGAGGCCTCTTTGGCAAACCCGCGGCAACAAGTTCTGGGGGTCTTTTTGGCAGCAGTGCAACACAAAACCAACCCCAGGCGGCTTCTGGAGGTGGATTGTTTGGTAGTAACAACACGTCTAATAATACTTCAGGAGGTGGTCTTTTCGGGAATAACAATACGTCTACCAACACTTCAGGCGGTCTTTTCGGTGCCCAACAAAACACCAACGCCAATGCCCTAAGCGGGAACACCAACCCTGGGGCCTCTGCAGCGCCTAATAATGCCCAACCATCGTTTAGTTGGTCGTCTAACCAGCTACAGAACACCGGACCATCGGGAACATTGAGCAACTTGGAAATCAAGATTCCTACGGCGGCAAAAACACAGCAGAACGCTTCAAACTACACGCCTGCAGTCAACGACCAGTTAACCAAACTCAAAGAACAATGGGATCCTAATTCACCTAAGTGCGCCTTGAAAACACATCTTTACAACAAGTTCAGTGAACAAGAAATCAGCGTTCTTTTGCAACAACCCCGTCCAGAAAACGAGTCTCCAGAAGACTGGGAAAAGGCTATGGCTAACAGACCTTCCCCATTGCATTATCCTGTGAAAGTGACATCCTTCACTGAGATGGCTCAAAGGGTCGAGGTGCAGTTGGATCATGTGGCAAAGTCCCGGATTTTCCTTAATAACATATACGAGAAACTGTCGCAGTTATCGTCCCAGCGTGATTTGGATACGACCACGAGGATCATGAAGGCGAAGGCTAGACACACAAAACTCTCGAGAAGGTTATTGAAGTTGGCCACTCTTTTGGCTGTGTTGAAGCTCAAGGGATACCCATTATTACCAGAAGAGGAGGAGATTTCCAAGGAATTCCAGGTTCTAAATGCCAAATTGAGTGACCCCAATGGTGCTGTGGGAAAACTCAGTGACCTTTACGCTAGATTGGCTATTCTTAAAGGGCGTAGCGAGGATTTGTCCTCGCAATTGGAGTCTTCTATAAATACCATGAATGGTGGCCTTGATAACCTTGCAAATACCACCTCCGAAGGCACCAGTGAAGGTTCCACACAAACAGAGCAAGTCATTGAGCTGTTGACAAAGCTCTTGTACAAACAACAAATCGGGCTTGGATATCTTAATGATGTTGTACAGAAAGACTTGGCTATAGTAGAGACGCATTCGCTGAAGAAGCATTGAGCTGCATGACTCTTAAGAGAAAGCTCGCGAACGATCTTGTGCATATCGAGGCTTAAATGAAAGCTTTACTGGTGTTTCCTGGCATTGCTTATATGATACCATGAAAGCTCTGCTGCCTGCCATATCGAGTTTTGCAGTTGAAAATGCCTCCTATTAGTCTTCATAATGTGTGCTGTAAGAGGGAAAGACACCAGAAATTCTAACAAAAAAGGCAAAATCACCTAAAAGACGAATTGCCAAAACAACCGCTGCGATGAACGAAGCTTTCAGAACTTGTGAGAGTTGGATACTTGCAATACTCAATATCCGAAGCACTCTCATCTATCTAAGTTGCATATAAAGTTCACCCCATTGAATAGTGGGCTTCTTTGGTAAGGAGATTTTCCGCCAAAATGGTTGCATGTGTTCTTGAAACCAATTACATACGGATAGACACAAATATAACACACTATGTGATTTTGATAGTTACACTCCTTCGGGTCAGTAGGTGTTCATCAAAAACACAACCTCCATATATGAAACGCACCTAAATTATCTCAACCCCAATTCACCCCATTCAGGATTTGTTTGAGACACCAGACAAACTTTATTGTCCTCAAATGTAACTATTTACAGAATGTTGTGAAGAATTGATATGCCTCTAGTTTTTTTTTTTTTTTTTTTTTTTTTTTTTTTTTTTTTTTTCAAAAGGTTTCCGAGGTGCCACCGGACAGGGAAAATTAAGGTTATTATATCTAATCTGGCCAAGAAAAAGACGCAAATGGTATCCATAAACCAATAAGAGCTCCAAAAAAGCCACAACCTCGTCAAACTTAAGATCCCAGAGTTTTTTCAACAAAGTTCGGGCACCATTATCATCCTATAACCCACACTTTAAAACATTTTCTAGCAAATACCGCTTGGGAGGATGCCAATCACACCCCACCATGGAAACTATCATGATCCTTACGCCATAGTCTCAGAATCTTGTAGCTTAATTCTAAGTAAGGGAGTTCAAAAACGACTTCACCTAAGTCCTCTGAACTTACCCGGGTCAGAGAATTGCTCAGCTTCTAATTGAACGTCCTCATCGAGATCCATCAACGCGGTCGTGTCGATCACATGGTTCATGTTTACTTTGACTTCGGGCTCGTGAGCTACATGCAATAGTTGTTTCAACCCATAGATGCCAGTTTCAAGGAAAGTAGACTCGATCTTATGGAACCGCTGAAAGTTATGACGCACATATGGAAGCACATCTTTGGCAGAGTAATTGCCCGTCAAAAGAAAAAAAGGAGCCCCCGAAGTGGAGGGACTGATTTCGTATTCACCGGATAAGTGGTGGCCTTGTGGAAGAAGCTTGTGGTTGAAAGGAACCATGGATTTCCCATCCAGGTAGAGCTGGTCGTTTTCGATGTAAGAGTACCGCGGAATCCCACAGATCTGGCGGATATATGCTATCAACTCAGTCTGGCGTTGATCTAGCTGGGAGGGAGTGGCATTAAGTTCGGGGTACAGCGGCGTAAATGCGTCCAATTGTGACGGCTGCTCAGATGAATTGAACACCACCGTGACGGTTTGCGTGAACGGGTTGTGTGAGGAAAACTTCGACTGCAGCACACGAAAGAAGTCTACGGGGGCAATATTCTGGAAGCTTCTTAGAAGAAAATCCACTTCCTTGGTACTGCTGGGGGCAGGTGAGAGCTTGAACTTTGCTGAGATGGCGTATTGGAAATATAGAGCTTTTCTTGCAGCAACAGACATGGTAATATTTCAAAATAGGCAAGGTGAGTGCTGGATGGCGAGCCAAAGATTGAGAGGAAAATGAGGTATTTCAAGTGCCTTTAATGCTGAAACTAGAGGGATGTGGTTGCGTGTATGCAAACTTGACGATGATGAATGCAATTGGGTAAATGTTACAGGTTCAAATTTTTCTGACTATTTATGTGCCTGTGCGGGTATGTTTTGTGTTTATGGGTGTTTGTCTGGCTTTGTGATATGATCCAAACTTAAATCTCCCTCCGTCTATAAATGTGCTGCAAAAGGCAAATCCCCCATCCTTATAAAAATTCACCGCAAAGTCCAAATCGCACATCGCCAGTTTTCTCCGCAACTCCCATCTCGCTTCGCTCGCGTCACTCCTGTACTGTGGAGAATACTCAAGATAAGAAGCGATGGAAAGTAATTACATAACTACACTATTTTTCGCACATCTCCTCACATAAAACAACCATGGCCGCGCTAGATACTCTCGCGGACGCGCTTTCGCGTGGTCTCAACCGAACCGTGGCCCCGGGGCTTCTGCAGGTGGTAATCCGGCTATATAAAGAGAACCCGGCCAAAGAGAAGTTTGCTGGAGCCACGAAGGCCCTTGGATTTTCGGATGAGCTTTCCCGGTCCATTTATGTATATATAAACGACAACATTGGCAATCTCGAGGCCGAAATTGTGCAAAAGTCCGGGCCAAATATTCGCAAGGCCAAGGCGCCTCCTCTTATGAGAGAAGCTAAGGCCGCGAAGAAAACACCATCCAAAGCGGGGAAAAGGAAGTTGACGCTTGATTTGGGCGACGGTGTTGAAGACGGCGACGAAGATTTAGGTCCTTTTGTAGGTGGAGGCGCTGATGCTGTTCTAGGGAAGAAGCATGGCGGTGGTCTTCCGCTTAAGACCCTCGACGATGATTTGGGCGACGAGGAGAAACCACGGCCGAAGAAAATCACGTTCAAGAAAATCAAGAAAGAAGTCGCCAGGCGGATCAAGGGAGGTGATGGTAGGGTCAGTGAGGGAGCTCCTGGTAGCACTCTCGATAGTAATGGAGCCCCCGATGGCAAGGGAGCTGTAGATACCGGTGGAACCACTCATTTCGAAGAAAATGAAGGGCACGAGGGAGCCACCCACCCTGCTACTGATATCCCCCAAGCCGACATCCAAAATCCTCCTCTTTCAAAGTCATCCCTGAATTCAGTTGAGATGGCGTCCAGCGAAACACAATCTTCTAGCTTATGGCAGGAAATCTCACATTCCCATCTCAATGAAGCCCTAGACCTAAACCCAGAGGAAAACTCCGACAGCATTGAAAACGACCGTGACTGGTACACTTTAGAAGACTCCACCACTGCGGCTGTGGACCAGTATCTGGACCTCGAACAACAGTATAAGCCCCCCAAAAATCTTCGCTCACGCCCGCAACATAAAAAGTCTGGGGGTGGGTTCAGTGCTCTGGGCGAGTACCTTGATTTCGACCATGACGAGAGCCAGATGCGCAGCAGGATCCCGATCCTCTCTCATTTCATAGTCCCGCCGTTTCTTCGTGGCTCCGAACAGCATCTTACACTACAAATTGACCTGGGCCGGACCAGCCGGAGCGTGGGGCCTAGCGTCGATCCAATCAAAGACCCAGAATCTGAATTGGCCGTGGCCGCAAGAACCGGGAGTTTTATCATAAAGGATCGCAAGGAAAAGAAGGAGAGGGCCAGACAGGCTAATGATCGTGTATCTTCGAATGATTCTTCGAGTAAAGTTTTCTCCAACGAGCATTCCAAGCTGAAAGTAGAGGCAGCCGACAAAGTGCCAGAACCGTCGGATTATTCCTTCGAAACCATCCAGAAACAGAGGCGCTCGTTGCCTGCGTACCAGTCCAGGGATGAACTTCTCAAGATAATAGCAGAAAATCAAATCGTTGTGGTCATTGGTGAGACTGGATCCGGTAAGACAACTCAAATAGCTCAGTTCTTGGCCGAGGAAGGATACACTAAAAGCTTGAGTCGTGATGGATCCAGACTTCTTATAGCATGCACTCAGCCAAGAAGGGTTGCTGCCATGTCGGTGGCAAAGAGGGTCTCAGAAGAAATGGGCGTCAAATTGGGAGAAGACGTCGGTTACACCATTCGTTTCGAGGATAAAACTTCCCACACAAAAACGAGAATCAAGTATATGACCGAAGGTATCTTGCTTCGAGAACTCCTAGAAGACCCTTCTTTGGAGCAGTACTCTTGCATCATCATGGACGAAGCCCACGAGCGTTCATTAAACACAGATGTGCTTTTGGGGTTATTTAGAAATTTGCTCCGCCGCAGACGTGACCTCAAACTCATTGTCACAAGTGCCACCATGAATGCAGATCGATTCACTAGGTACTTTGGCAATGCACCACAGTTCTTCATCCCGGGAAGAACGTTCCCGGTCGAAGTTTTCTACTCAAAGTCCAGGTGTATGGATTATGTGGAAACGGCGGTCAAGCAGGTTGTCACGATTCATTTGGCAAATAAAAAAGGAGACGGGGATATCTTAGTGTTTATGACAGGACAGGAAGATATCGAGGCTACCTGTGAGCTAATCCAAGAAAAACTCTCCTTATTGGAGAACCCACCACCTTTGGATGTTTATCCAATTTACTCGACATTACCGGCTGATATGCAAAAGAAGATTTTCACAAAGCAAAACCTGGAAAGAAGGAAAGTGGTTGTGGCAACAAATATTGCTGAAACATCGCTCACCGTGGATGGGATCAGATATGTGGTGGACTGCGGCCTAGTCAAAATGAAGCTTTTCAACCCAAAGCTCGGCATGGATGCATTGCAGATGGTTCCAATCTCAATGGCGAACGCACAGCAACGAAGTGGTAGAGCAGGAAGAACTGGCCCCGGTCTTGCTTATAGACTATTTACCGAGGCGGCTTCCCTGCCTGATCAAATGTTTGCACAGCCAATTCCAGAAATTCAAAGAACCAATTTGAGTGCAGTGATGCTTTTATTGAAGAGCTTGAACGTGAAAGACATCATGAAGTTTCCCTTCTTAGACTCGCCGCCTCTAGACTTGCTCACTTGTTCTCTTTACGAGCTATGGGCAATGGGGGCACTTGAGAACCTGGGTGCTCTTACATCGCTTGGATCAAAAATGATATCGTTTCCTATGGAGCCAACGCTCGCCAAGCTAATAATTTTATCTTGTGAAAGTGAGTTTCATTGTGCATCCGAGATTCTTACCATTGTCGCAATGTTATCTGTTCCTAGTGTGTTCAACCGCCCAAAGGAACGGGCTGACGAAGCGGATGCCATGAGAGAACGATTTTTAGTGGCAGACCTGGACCATTTGACACTTTTAAATGTCTATACCCAGTGGGAACAAAGAGCTAAAACAAAGAATATGACCATGCCGAAGTTGGCTGCTTGGAGTACCAGGCATTTTTTACACCACAAGTCGCTATTAAGAGCCAAGGAGGTCCGCACTCAGTTGGAGTCCATCATGGTTAAACTCAAATATCCGATGGTCAAAGCAAAGGATGACTCTGATATCAGGAAATGTATATGTGCAGCTTATTTCCACCAGCTGGCTTCTCTTGAAAAGATGAGCGGAGGAAGGGGACAGGCAGAGTATGCAAACTTGAGGCAAAGCTACATGAAAATGTACCTCCACCCCACATCGGCTCTAGTTGGAGGTGCCGACCTCAGTCCCCAATACGTGGTTTACGACGAGCTTGTACTCACGAAGAAAGAGTACATGCAATGTGTCACCGCTGTTGAACCGGAATGGTTATTGAAATATGGCTATGTTTTCTACGGCGTGAGCCCCAAAGTGAAGAAAGAATTGGAACTTGAAAGGGGCATCCAAATTCGAGACCCTAGTGAACTACAGAGTCAAATGAAACAAATTGAACTGGAGCCCATACAAGAGAAGGCAAGTTCAGCCAAGGCGAGAAAGATGAGGGTGAACCGTAACTTCTAGCCGGAGTTTTGATTTTTTGTATATACATGGATGTGTTCAAATGAGTTGAACGTTGTCTATAAGCCGAGCCACACTACCATCTTCTTTCGGAACCTTCACAGCGACCGAAACTGTTGCACCAACATCATGGTCAATATCCCCTAGATCCTCCAAAGTGTCTGGGTGAGAGATTGCGATGTAATCGATTTCCCATTCTGCCGGCATGTCGCTATACGTTTTTTCAATTTCGCCACGAATAGTCTCTGCAGAGATAGGAGAACCTACCTTGCGAGCTTGAGAGAAACGGGTTTTGGCAGCAACAAGTCCCTTATAAATGATGGCACATTTTTCTTTAGTTTCTTGAGACAAATATTCATTACGGGACAGCATGGCAAGGCCATTCGGTTCACGAAGCGTTTCCAAGACTTCAACCTGGGTATCTATCAAAAGATCCTTGACCAAGTTTTTGATTACAACACATTGCTGTGCATCCTTTTGGCCGAAATATACTCTCTCTGGAGTGACCACATTGAGTAATTTGGTCACAACCGTGGCAACACCACGGAAGAATGCAGGCCTCAGCGCACCTTCAAGTTGTTCGGAACAGCCTTGTACCAACACGAACGCACCCTTTTGGTTTTGGACCTCCAATACAATGCCCGATGGATACATCTCCAGGATTTTCGGCACGAAGATAGCATCGACGGGTTTGTGGGGAAACTGGTTTTGCAACATGCCGAGGTCTCTATCTAAAGTTCTTGGATAGGCATCCAAGTCTTCATGAGGTGCAAATTGTGATGGGTTAACAAAGATAGAAACGATAGTACGGTCATTATCTTGAATACTACTGCGGACTAGATGACAGTGACCCGCATGTAGAGCCCCCATGGTGGGAACAAACCCCACCGATTCTTTGTTCAAGAGACACTGTCTTCTCCATTGGCGAACCTGTTGTACTGTACGGAGCACTTGAATGGACCGGTTCATTTTTAAGGGGATTGATTTGAGGTTATGCTTATTTTTGCACGCTTTTCTATCAGATCACTGGAATCCGGAGAACACCTCTATGCTTTGGTTTGGCCTATGACCTCGTTTATGCTCGCTTACAGGTTGATGCGATTCGGCTCATCTCTAGCCGGACTTCGTTTAGTGCGCATGCAACAGCCTTTTTTTTTTTTTTTTCAGAGTGAGGGTGGTTCTGAGAGGCCAAATCATGCGATCTGTGGTAACTAATTCCTCAGATGAGAAAGAAAAAGAAAAAAGAGCAAACAAATCAAATCAAAACAAACCAAACCAAACACCCATTGTGAAAATAAAAGTGAAAAAAGGTGAAGGAAGATTGACCATGTCCGCCACTCTTATTTCTTCTGTTTTTTGTCCAAGATGTGCGCTTGGTTACTGCCTTTTTGGGCGAGTCCTGCACGGGCGGTGTCTTAGCGAGAAACTGTTTCGGTGCTTCCCCACACTGGGAGTGCGGAAACACGACAGGGCTAAATCGGAAATCTTATTGACACTTTGTACTTTCCACATGTTTCCTTGTTTTTTTTTTTTTTTTTTTTTTTTTTTTTTTTTTTTTTTTTTTTTTTTTTTTTTTTTTTTTTTTTTTTTTTTTTTGTTTTCTCTTTTCGTTGCACTCAGTATCAGATTTATAATTGCAAAGATACTCAAATTCAACAATGGTGAAATTCGAAAAGAAACACACTGTGGCTTATTGGCCTAGGGGCCCCGGTTCTTGCTTATCAATGTCCGATTCCTTACAGATCGCGTACCTCAAGTACTCTCCCGAGGAACCTGCTTGTGACGGGTGTACCACAGTTAACTTTATATTTGCCCATGGTACGGGAATGAACAAAAGCGTTTGGAAAGCGCATATTGAAGAGATTTATCGGAGAAATCGTGGAACCACGGGCTGGAAGGTTGGTTGCGTGCTTACCGTGGATGCTGTAGGACACGGGGACTCGGGGGTTTTGAATGAAGGCAAACTTTCCTGGGGCAACGACTGGAGAGATGGAGCTAAGGATTTGATCACAGTGATAAAACACGAGATATCCACCACGGGAGACTTTCTCCCTTCCCCTCTTATGCGAAATATTGTTGTGGGGCATTCAATGGGTGGGTTCCATGCAACATACGCATCATTCTTAGAACCAGCATTGTTCGATGCGTGTGTCGCAATTGAGCCAGTCATATTCTTCCCTGAAGGATCTGAACTGTACTTCTTCGCGCGTATGAAGAAGATAAACTCGATTTTGAAGGATGAGTTTTCTTCGATGCAAGAAGTGAATAACTTCTTCAAGAGGGATAGCTTCTATAAGGTCATGGATACAGAAGTGCTTGAGGACTTTGTTAATGATGAAGTTTATTCCGACGGAGAGAAATACAAGACAAAATCAACCCACCAAGCTCAGATTGCGGCATATCTTTCCGCAGTTTACTCTTTGAAATTTGGCCAAAATATCTTGGGGTTGCTTGAAGTGCCGTATCTATTCATTACAGGCACACGAGCTGACTGGAACTCCCCCGACTCAGACAAGCATGTTGAAACAATGATCCCACGCCATTTGTTGGAAAGGGCAATGATTGATGGTGACCATTTGGTGAATGCACTGAATTTGAAAGGAACAGCTGATGCTATTTACGACTTTGCCGGCCGCAGATCCACATTTATTAAAAATCATAGGAATGATTTCCCAGATGTCAGGTTCAACAACGTCGATGAAGGCCTGAAAGTCAAAGAAATGTCGCAATATTTGTGGAAAGGTGATGTTTCAAAAG
This sequence comes from Metschnikowia vanudenii, assembly GCA_030583145.1. Classification (NCBI taxonomy): domain Eukaryota; kingdom Fungi; phylum Ascomycota; class Pichiomycetes; order Serinales; family Metschnikowiaceae; genus Metschnikowia; species Metschnikowia vanudenii. The sequence goes on from JAJMHT010000231.1 coordinate 10,740, forward strand.
CGTTCATGTGGGACAGGCCAAAGGCAAAATTTTAGAATCAAAACATGAAATCTTACATTAATTGAAAATGTTATGTATGTACTCATAAACGTACTTTTGACTTCTCATCTTTTTCTGAGAGATGGCAAACTTCCCCACAAGCGCATGGTATTCTGCAGGACATCATCACGTGTCTGCGAATTTGCACCACGAAAAAAAAAAAAAAACTTCCGAAATTCCTGGAATAAGCTCATCGCAATAACTCATCGAGGAATCATGGCTAGCAAAAGCGTCATTTTGGCCCACATTTCCAAGTATTTGAAATCGGAAGCAGACCTTAACAAGGTTCACCGTGCTTTGGAAAGCTATGTGAAGAAGCAAAACTTGACCTTGCCCACTGTCGCAGGCGATTTGGAGAACTTGCTCCAGGAAAAGGAAAGTGAAAAATCGACCCCAAGTAAGGACTCGAACTCTTCATCTGATTCGGAATCTGATTCGGACTCAAGCTCCAGCTCGGACTCCGACTCGAGTTCGAGTTCCGACTCTTCGGACTCTGACTCTGACTCTAGTTCTGACTCCAGCTCTGGTTCTGACGCAGACACTGAAAGCGACAGCGAGTCTGAGGACGAGGGTGAAGCTGAGAAGGCTGAAGCTTCTGATTCAAGCTCTAGAACTGCTTCGATCCCTGAAGAGGAGGCAACAAAGCCCAGCAAGGCCGACTCTGACTCTGACTCTAGTTCTGACTCTGACTCCGACTCCGACTCCAGCTCTAGCTCAAGCTCGAGTTCCGACTCTGATTCTGACAGCTCCAGCTCTAGCTCTTCTTCCAGCTCCGACTCAGACTCTTCTTCCAGCTCCGACTCAAGCTCTTCTTCTAGCTCGGACTCCAGTTCAAGCTCTGATTCAGACTCTAGCTCTAGCTCTAGCTCTAGCTCTAGCTCAAGTTCCAGCTCAGACTCTGAGTCCGAGTCTGACTCTGATTCTGAGACGAAGACCGAAACTAAGTCCTCCAAAAGAAAGTCAGAAGAAGAGGACACGCCTGTGAAAAGAAGCAAAACTGAAGAATCCAGGGAACAGTCTGTCATTTCGCCTGAACCAGAAGAGGAATTAAAGCCTGGCCAAAGAAAGCATTTTTCTAGAATTGACAAGTCCAAGATTTCTTTCGAAGACCAAGTCCTCCAGGATAACCAATACAAAGGAGCTGCTGGTACTTGGGGTGAGATGGCCAACGAAAAGTTATTGCAGGTTCGTGGTAAGGATTTCACTAAGAACAAGAACAAGATGAAGAGGGGTGCTTACAAGGGAGGCAGCATCACCATGGCTTCTGGATCGTACAAATTTACCGATTAAGCATGGCAGCATTTATAGAGGTTGGGATCCTCGCAGGAATTAATATTATTAATAAAGCATGGCTCGCTGGTACGTGGGCCTTATTCAAATAAAAAGAACAAGAATGAAAACGCATTGAATGTTATCAATTTGAATTGTAGATAAAACCTTGAAATAAAAGGGAAATAATGTTGGTGCTGGAGTGGATTTTATGAGAACATGACCGTTCAATCGTCCGATTAAAATTGAACGAATCTACTCCCCAGCATCCGTTTGCAACACATGAGCAGGTCACCGTTCTTACACGTATTTCGGTTTCGTCAAAAGTAACCACCTTTATGAGTGCTATGTCTACGTTTATCAAAGACTACAGACCCAAAACCAACGAATGGGATGTTTTAAAGGTGTCGCTTTAGATAATTGCAGTCACTGCTTGCATGGAATACATCATCACCGATACTTTCCAGAGCTTGGTGGACGGCCAATACCAGACATGTCGCCCAGATATGCGCTCATTCCAGGAACTCCAGTACGTAAGTTTATGGACGTTTTTGCTTACACTACGCTGGGTGTCTCTTTGCTTGTAGAGCGAAAGACGTCTCGTGCTTTAAGCCACTCCTCTATCTCGTTTCGTGAGTTCTTGTAATTGTCTATGCGGATCTACCGACATTTTAAGTTTGCACAATACCTTCGAGTTTTTCACTTAGAGGCTCTTGCTGTATATCATCTTCTCTTGGCAATCTATATTTCTTCGTCTGGAGTCCAGCATTACTTCCATAATTTTTTTTGATATCTTCCTGGGTGGGTTCCTGGCGTGCACACTTGCTGTACCTCTTTAAAACAACAAGTTCAACCATAACTTCTGAGGAGTCCAAAAGAATCTTAAGAGATGAACCGGATAGTTTTCTAACGCTTTGAAAAGAGGACCAGTTCAAATATACCAAACGATGGAAACGTTGAGAAAATGAGGACTTGGGGATTATTAGCGAATGGGCGTATTGGCGTTTTGGGGATATCGATGTCAAACAAGAGGAAAGACAAAGTATTGTACATCTTTTATGGTTCTACTGAGACCCTTCTATTTGAATATGTACCATTAAACATTGTTAAAGTTGTTCCTATTGTTCTTTTTGTTGGAAGATTAATATTCAAATTAGTCAATCTTTGGAGGATAACTCTTCTTAATCTCGAATTTTGATTTTGTGCTATGCGTGAATTTGAAAAGTTCAAGGTCTCCCCTTTTCTGATTTTTGGGATTCTCACAGGCACTCTTCTTGCACACTTTTGAGGTATGCTGCCAACATACACAAAAAAAAATTGTTATAAGAGGGAGGGCTCGCTATTTTGTTTTTTCTTCTTTTCTTTACTACCTCTCTTCTTAACACCTTCACAACACCTAATGACTTGGTACCCCACGGTCCTTCTAGGACTTGTGAAATTGATTCTGAAACTCATAGACATCTTTATGTTTGGATATGGCCTCAAAATTTTCTTTGGCTTTTTCTTTGGAATAGTTTCTGCGGCCGAATTTGCCACCGAAACTGCCACAATGGAGGCGAGTCTGGTGATGGTTTCGGAGTCCCCAAACACTCCAGAAATCCCAATAACCCCCGAAACCCCAAATGCATTTGCCGCAAATGGAACTTCTACTTGCGAAGCTGAAAGCGACGACTCTGGCGCTTGCTTCAGCCCCGTTGACTACTCTAACACACCTCTCTCTTCCTCTCCTGCTACCGCCGACACAACGGGCGGCAATTCCCCTAAAGTAGAAACAAAAACGGAAACGAGTACTGAAACTAACAACCTGGTGGAGCAAACGAAAGAGCAGCCTCAAGAAGCCAGCTTGGGCGACCTCGCAAAATCTGGCAGTGAGTCTAGGAAACTTTCTGGTCTGCCAGAATTTGCCACCCAAATTTCTTCTAAGCTGACTCTGAAAGCTGACTCTCACAATGATACTGCAACGAAATTTGCAGCCAAGGACGAGGGCACTGCTAAAAATGCAGGACCTAGTAGAGCCCCCAAGCATCCACCAATACCCGCTAGCGAAACCCCAGAGGCCTGGAGAAAGATCTCTGCGCCTTTGAAGGCCCCACAAACAAAAACAACATCTGAGTGGCAGGTCCAACGCAGAAGACGCCGGAAGTCTTCTGTTCAAGATGGAACCGCTGTAGTGAATAAGTCTTGGGCCGAGAAGACAAACACCTCTAAACCTCTTACAAAGCCAATATCAGGGCTCTATGCTAGGGAGAACCCCTGGAAAGCTTTAGTGGATCTTGACGAAGAGACTTTTCAAGGTCCCAGAGTAAGAAGTGATAGAAACAGAGCTACTAAGGGATTTGTAGAGAGTGGCGATCTTGAGCTTCCCAAACCCTGGGCCGAACCAAGCGCGGAAGAACGCTCGGACCAAATTACAGACCAAACCACGGACCAAACCACGGACCCAACCACTGAACCAATCATCGACTCAACCAGTGAACCAATCATCGACTCAACCAGTGAACCAATCATCGACTCAACCAGTGAACCAACTACCGAACCAACTGCCAAAACATCTTCAACCCCAGCGGAAAATGATTCTCCCATTTTCATCCCTAATAACCCAGAACCAACCCCCATTCCAACCTTCAGTATACCAAAACCATCTAACACCAACCTTCCAGTAACTGAAAAGCCAAACCCCGAAACTCCCAGCTCTGCACCACCACAGACCCTCACATGGGCTTCAGCTTTGGCAGTGAAAAAGACACCGGTTGTCAGGAAGCCCGCTCCGCCCGGTTGGGTTATCTTATACAAGAGAAAGAGAACAGACACCGGAACGTCTTAATTCTGTTATTAAATTTGCACCAGATATCCCATTGAATGAGCAAAAGCTCCACTTGCTAGAATTAAATACTTCGCTGACGAAAAGAGAAATTTGCTAGATATGAATAAACAACGCTTAGGAAACAAGTAGAAGTAATAAAAAAGTATCTCTGGGTGTTTGGTATTGTGGTTAATAACGCTATTCGATTATCGAAGGAAACTCTTGGAGGAGATTCAAACCTGTGAATTCATCCTGAACAGTATGTAAAACACATCCTTCACACACGAACAACCAAACAGCGGGGTTGCTCATTCAATTAAAAAGCCAAAGAAGTTTTTCTTTCCCTTCCCCCTTCTCATTTCTCTTTTTCTTTTTCTTTTTCAATTCCAATCTCCTTTTGTTCAGTTTCTTTAATTCTAAAGCTCTATTTGGTACACAAGCCACATTTTGAAGCCTTTAGATTTGGCTGAACCAATATCGTATTCGCTCAATTTTTCAGGTTTTCCAAGAACATAAGACATGAAAAAAGGTTGGAGTAATTTCTTTAAACAAACTAGTCCGAAAAATCCAGGACGAGCTAACAAAACTAATATTTTACCGTAGGCTAATTTTAACTTGTTATAATTCTCACTTCATTTTTCTCCCGCGCATGGACTATGAATAGGAATAATCCTATTAAGTAACTTCTTTATTTCCTTACTGTATTCATCATGTTTATAATACTATTTACTTGAAGGGTCTTATTCAATCAAGACCGGTAAGATTAGCTCGTTAGTTATTGCACCGGGCTAAATTGCGCACCACTTGCTTCCACTCTTGGATGCAAAGAAAAAGGGAATAAACCCACCATTTCCTAAAGACGAAGAACTTTCAAAACCCTCCAGTCTTTTGAATACAAAAGTTTTGATGCAAAACTCAAGGTTACACTTGAGAAAAAAGACCTAAAACTTACCTGAAATGAAAGTCTTTATAAAGGAAATATCTTCACTTGTTTGAAAATTATCATTGTTCATACCGAAACAAGACTCTTATAGTAGAACCGCGTCATTTTAAGGACCTTCTACACTATAATTTCCCCGCTTATCTTAAGCTATTGATTTCCTATATCATGATTCTTTCTAGCAAGTCATCTATTTATAAAGCGATTTCTAAGATTTCTTTAGCGAGGTGAGCGTTTTCGCTCTTGGTGAGAGTACTTGTTCATCATAGTTTTGTTTTTTGTGTCCTTTTAGGTACTTTTTTTGTGGTTTTTGTTTTCCATAATTAGAACAAGTCTCTCAAAATTAGCAAGACTGTGGCAAAGCACTAGTATCTGTATCAAGGGAAAGCGGAACAATAACAACTCTTTAGACTAATCAGGATAAGAAGGAGCTTGGTTCCATCAGACTTGCTCTAATGGCCTGAGCTCTTCCGAATTCATCAAACTTTTCTATGGGGTTGTCATCATTCCAGGATCCTGTGATACTTCTACAATACACCATAAACGCTTGCGACAAAGGAGAATAGCTTGCGAGCGTCTTGAAATACAGAAATGGTCACTGCAGCAAGAATTATTCCTTTCACAATCGTAATCATTCCCGTTGGGACAAGATTCTCTGTAGCACTAGCCTCTTGTGCGATAGTCTCTTTAGCAGTTGTCTCTGCAGACATAGTCTCTGGTGCAATAGTCTCTGAAGCAATAGCCTCTTGTACAATAGTCTCTGTGACCACTTTAAAGTCTGTTTCGATGGCTTTTGGTGTAGTAGCTTCTGTTACAGTAGTCTCCGGGAGCATGGTCTGGTTTGGTCCAAAAGTCTCTGGTACCATAGTCTCAGAGGCCATAGTCACTTCAGGTATAAAAACCGATGAGAAAGTTTCAGATACCGAGGTGGCAGAATCCAAGTTGTTGGAAACCAAAGTTTCGGACTCGGAGGTCTTTGGCTTCACAATTTCTGGGGCCATAGAGCCTGGGACCATCTCTGAGCCCGTAGCGTTTGGGACGACTTCTGAAACCGTGACTTCTGGGGCCTCATCTGAAACCCTTTCGCCAGCAGTGCTTTCCGTGGTGATATTTTCGGCATCAATGTTCTCTGTGGGAATATCCTCTGCGTCAGTGTCCACCAATTCAAAATCGTCCGTGGAAAAATCCATCAGTTCAAAGCCGTCTTCAACAATAATTTTTGTGTCAAGAATTTCTCCGCGAACGATCCTAGTTCCAATAATTCCCGTGGTATCAGCTCCTGGAGTAATATCTCTGGTAGTTGTCTTTTCACCAATAAATTTGGGGACAATAGCTTGGGTAACAATCATCTCTCCCGCAACAAGTTCTGTGAGAATGACCTCTTTGAGAACAATATCTGAGACAACTTCTTTGATCTGATTGCCTGAGATGGTGGTTTCGATGTAGAAAATTTGACCATGTGTGACTTCTGCTCTGATAGGTACTGCCTCTGGTTCTGTAAGCTCTTCTTTTGCCGTTATGCTGTTTCCAATTTTATTGCATTGATCAGTCAGCTCGGGGTCCTCGGGCCTGGGTTTACCTTCTCCTGGATATAATGATATGGGTTTATCCAGTGTGGCATCCTTGGTTTTGGGCTTCTTGAACGTGTTTTTTATGTAGCGAATAGGTTCCAAATGTTTAGAACAGCCTTCGATTGGAACAGAAGTAGAAGCAAAGGAGGCGATTTCATTTGTAGTTGGGGTTGTCTTTGGCTTTGCTGGCACCTCCTCCTGGGGTTTAGGTGGCAAATTTGCAGTGGCCTTAGCAGCTTTTGACATCACCTTCTTTGCAACCTGAGCGGTGGTTTTGGGGGCGGTTTTGGGAGCGGTTTTGGTGACAGCCGCCATTGTGGAAGTCTTTTCAGACCAAGGCTTTCCAACCTTCTTTTGTGGACCGCTGGTCGAAGTGTGTACATTTGCACATGCAGTTGGGGTTTTCATGTTCACCTTGGCAATCTGCTTCTCCAATACTTTTGAGGCTACTTCTGCATAGCTTATGGTTCCGTATTTGATCTTTTCTTGCTTTGGGTCTGTTGAGGCGGAACCCAGCTGAACGATTGCTTTAGCAAATTCGCTGTAAGTCTTGTTTGTGGCCTTCGTGGACGTTTTCACTTGTGCGTTTGTTTGTGCACTTGCCGCTGAAGTCTGCTCAAAAGTGTTTGGAAAGGTCTTTTTTGGCTTCCCAACAGCAATGCCCAAGTTCTTTGTGTTTTTGGTTGCGGTATTGCTTTGCTCGTGGTGTGTGGTATTCCGTGGGTTTTGTGGCCTTTCCTTAGATTTTGTTTGTAAACCGGTAATGGCCACAGGAGGATTGGCAATTTTCTCAACCTCCAGAATTGTCTTATCCGTCCTGGTAGAATCCTCGGTATCCTTGGCTGTCTCTTCTTGCTTCTCTTCTGGGGTCTTTGTTGAAGTCTCTGTCTTTGCAGTCGTAGGAGCAGAAGTTGAAGCAGTAGAGATTCCCGAAGTTTTGTTTAGAAAACCAGTGGTGGTACCAATGCTTCCTTTATCTTTCGTAGCTCTCTCTATCTTTTCTTCCTTCCTAGTCTTGTTTGCTCTCTTCCTGTTCTTCCTGGAACTCTTTTTGTTTGGTTGTCTCTGCTGAGGTTTTGTGGCACAACCAAAAGTGGTTTCGGAGTCACCACTTGAAACACCAGAAGAGCCGGATTGAGGAGAGCTGAAACAAGAATCTGTGTTAGTATCATAGTGGCTCTTGTTTGTACTTTGAGCATAAGCGGTATTGGGACCCATTGCCTTTGGGCGGTCTTGCGCCACTGTAGCATTTTGGTTGCTCCCAGTGCCAGACTTGGTTTTGGATTTGCGTTTCATTGCTTTCCAAAATTGGTGGTTGATTGCTTTGGTGGGTGTTTCTTCTTATTTTCCGTTTCAGTAGCTCAATAAAGTGAGGTTTGTTTCAAAATATTCAGTGTTCTGAATTCTTGGAGAAGAAGGTGTGGTGGGGATCATGGGATTTTAGAGACAAAATACGGATCGCTGCTTTTATTCAAGAGTTCGGTCACAAACAGGAAGTGAGAAAACGACTCCTTCCGCCTTCAGCACAGGAAAAAAAAGTCTCGTGAAACTTAGTTCGGTGATATCATCGAATTAGATTGGCTTCCATAAAAAAATGAATGTCAAAATTTGAAAGCATAGCTATATATCCTTTTGAATTGAACTTACGGAAAAAAATATTACCTAATTATAGTACCGAGCCGACTCTGTCGTTTACCGTTGTACACTTTAAGTACGGTTAGCATACATTATGAACAAACTATTATTGATAATTATTTCCTTGTAAGGGACCGAAAGGTGAAACATATGAGAGAAATAGATGACTTTATTCTGTATTGGTCCAGAGAACTGAATTTGGTAAAACAAAGTACATCAAGGAACATCTTTGGATATTCATTTGATTATACGGAAGCACTTAAAGATTGACAGACAAATTTAAAAAGACCATCAAATTATTATAACTCGTTTACTTCCTGAATGGTTTGTTTATTCTGTAGACTCTTTGTTTGCATTAATGAGTCTAGTCATTCCCACAGTTATTGGTTGGCTGCCACCGGTATAGTTCCGGTTCAATGCACGGATTCACACAAGTGAAGTAAGCGCAAGGACGCCTAGTTCGAAGAAAAAAGGTTTGTAACCTCATCTTTAGGGACATAGTTCACAAAACACAGAAGTAAGAATAGTTTCATTAATCTGATTTCGTGAAATCTGTTCCGGTGGGACCTAGCGGCGGCTGATGTAGAAACAACAATACACAACAGTGCTATCTTTATTTCTGATAATTAGTTCATGATAGTCATCACTACTAAATTATCCCTTTCTAAAACACTAAAATTTCCTGATTCAAAAGCAAAATTAGGATATTGAAGTTTCAAGAATGGGATATTGGGCAACATAACCCAACACCGTGAATGCCTAATCAGCTCGCGTTTCCTCTGGTCAGAATAAACAAAAACAGAGTTTATACTCCAATAGAAACTAGACTTCCTATACCAAAATTCAAAAGAAGAATTATTTAATTTTCCAGGTGTTGAGTTTAGTGGTCATAACGATACGTCCATCCTCTGTCGTGCAATCTATTACATCTATTTGCAGCCGCGCAAACTTTTTCGCAGCCATTTCCCAAGTGAACTTGGGGATATACACCCACACATTGGTTTCCCATATTTCACAAAACTTTTTAACCAAGTTTACTATAGAAACCGAGAGCGTTGAAGTTACTATAGTCTTATTGAACTTCAAGTAAACGAGCAGGATTTTGGAAGCTTATCAAAAACAAACCTATAAACCTTCTCTCCCATAGGTTCAGTGTTCCTGACTTCATAGTCAAACATCTTCACTTATGTTTACTGTTTCAGGTCTACTAATTCCCGGAATTTACCGTTGATATTGATTTAAAGCCATAGCCTTGAAGAAAATTTCGATGTTCGCTCTCGATGTTTTTCTTCATCATATTCTAATACTTACCTTAGCCCATCTTTTGGTTCTGGCATATTTCAAATCACTTATGTTTCACCGATGTTGCACCCAATCCACTTCTATTCTTTTCCATACCTAAATTACGTGAAAATTGTGTCAAACGCTCTCCTTTTTGCATCATCAGATATAAAAAGCAAACAAAATACAATTACACCGTATTCGAAATGCTAAAATTCATACATGCTGTAGTGTTTTGTACTCTTAGCACAGACCATAAAACCTCACATGCACCTCACCGCACCGCAAAGCTCTATGCTAACCGACTGGATTTTTTTTATCTCTGCTAAACTTAATAAACTTTACGGTATGTTTCAGCATAATGCAAAAAGCCTTGTAATATATAAGGACCGGCACCCCCCAGGTTTTTCCCCAAGTTTTTTTTTTCTCTTTCTTTCTTTACAACCTCACAGCTCCTAATGATTTGGCAAACCAGATTCCTCTACACGCTCCTGAAACTGATGATAAGAAAAGCACAACCAACTCTCACAAGAATCACCCTCATGTGGGAAGCTATGAGAATAAAGCCTAAGGCCGGGTCCTTAAAAGCGGACTTGGACGTGGACGCTTTGACACAGGCAAGAAATGCCTCAAAGGCCAATGTGCCTAGTGTTTATGACACAAATCTGACCACAAACACAAAGAATGTGGAAGGGTTTGACATGACAGAGAAGCACATGGAAGAAAAAAGCACCGAAGCACCGGTCAGAAATGGTGACCAGTGGTGGAACAAGACCTACATCACAAACCCCAATTTCAACTTCCTTACGTTCTTTTCTGAAGAACTCTTCTCTGGTTGGAATTCTTGGACAGTAACAGAAACAACTGAGTCCTTGAAGAATAGAGAAGAACGGTATGAAAGCAACCGTGCCAAAAACGATTCTTTCACCGAAAACAAAGAAATTTCTACAAATTTCTGTAAAACCACCGGACCTTCTGAATGGCAGGTCCAAGGCAGAAACAGAAGAAGCAGCAGAAAGGCCGAAGAAACGGCCAGAATAGTAGCTAGAAACCAAGCCTTGTCTAAACAAGTGGCTACTAGCAAAAACTTGAAGAAAGCCCCCGCTGGCTTTGTGCACATGAAGAATCCTTTTGGGGCTTTAGAAACCCTTGATGAGGATAGCTTTCAAGACCCAATGCCAAGAAGAAGGACAAAGAGAACAGTTTTGCAACAGCCTTTGACCCCAGAAATGAGCCAAGCTCTTGATTCAGAGACGGATCAAAGTATTGGTGATTCCGGCACTACAACCAAGACATCTTTCAAAGTGGTGGCTCCAATCTTGATCCCAATCTTGGGTCCAATAAAAGATCCACAGGCTTCTCTGGTGGAATCAAACACCATGACAGAGACCAAGCTGCAACCACCAACATTGGCCATGGAAAAGAAACTGACATGTGCAAGCGATGAGAAAGCTACTCAGGAAGCACGGAAAAGCCAAGCGGCTAACCCCTCAAAAACAGCCACTGAAAAGTTTATGAAGGTGGTTTTTGCCTCTGAAATATCCAAGAAGATTGAGTGGAAGATCCAAAGACAGAATCCCAGAAAAGTGAGAATTCTTCACTCTCCGCCTGTGCTGGCTGCGAAATCTTCAGATACTGTCTTGATATACAAGAAGAAAACACTACTTGGACCCTTTAAGAAACCCAGAACTTTCACGACGAAACAAATTCAGGCCATGATGTACTGAGCATGGAAAATTTTCAGGACCCGGGCAAACTTGGAAACTGGAGAGAACAAGAACTGGGAATGGCTCCAAGAAATGTGAAGAAGATAAAAACAAAAAA
>JAJMHT010000232.1:0-22090 GCA_030583145.1 Metschnikowia vanudenii
AAAAAAAAAAAAAAAATAGACAAAACTATATATATATATAAATATAGAAAAAAAACCTACAAGACGTCTGGTTGAACATGTTTTCCCCAACAGAAATCGTTGCCTTGTGTTGAAGGAATTAGCGGTGTCATTGATTCCCGAACGATTCTAGGCTCCAGAATGAAAGAACGGGTGACAAGACCCCCATTTCCCCACGCCCTACCAAGTCGAGCAAGATTTTGACAAAGTTCTCAGCTGTATTATGCTTTAGTGGTGTCGTTCGTGAAAGTTCAACTGAGTAACCAAATGAAAACCTTATAAAATCATGACTTTCAAGAATTTAGAATCAAAAAAAACGCTTCAGCTGGGAATTGTCTTCTAAATAATACGACTATATAAAATTTAGAGTGATATTCCTAGATTTTGAAATATATTTAAACAATTTCAACATAAATTTGATAACAAACCAGCCCAAAAAAATTGTCAGTTACGGCCAGACCACTAAGGAAGCACTGTTTCCCGTCCGATCAACGTTAGTTAAGCTTAGTAGGGCCGCACTGAGTAGTGTAGTGGGAGACCATATGCGAAATTGCGGTGCTGTAATTTTTTTGCTCATTATATCCCGAGTTAAAAGAGGTCACAAAGTTTTATTTTTTTTTTCTTTTTAAAAAGAAAATCTTTTACTGGAAACAACCTGTTTCAACTCATAGTGATGGACTCTATAACCTTTCTGGCTAGTGACCCCAAACTACATAGTACAAGTATTATTGTTCTATGGGACATCAAAGCCTACGTTTCAGACATGGAACGCAAACCGTCCAGATATTTAAAACCCTAAAAGAGCACTTGCAACTAAAGAAGAATTTTCCAAAGATCCCAGGGAAATATCGAAGTGCGTATCTTGGTGTTTATATCCGTTTTGAATCAGCCTTGATGGGCTTGACTTTTTAAGAACCTATCAAGTATATGACGAATCAAGGGTTGCATGAAGTAATCGTCTATCTAGAGACAAAAGAGATTCATGTGTTCTCCCGTCCGTCACTTTTGAAACTGGTCTTTTTTTTGTTACAATACTGGTCTGCTCAATAAGAACTACACTAGTTCACCTTCTCAACATATCCTCATGTATCTGATAGAAAGAGAACCAAGCGTAGTATGTTCCCGAGGCGGTTAATTTGAGTAATGTTCTTCTGAGTTATGTTCTTCTGAGTTATGTTCTTCTGAGTTATGTTCTTCTGTATGTTGATCCAGTTGGAGATATTGAGGATAGCAAGAGCCACAGAATTAGCCATATTGAAATGATGATGCTCTCAAAAGCCCAAAGAAAGGCATCCCATGCGACGGAATTTCCGGTTATGGGAATGAAGGACAGGAAATCTGAAGCAGCCAATCAAAAATGGTGGACCTGTACCACTTCACCGATACCAGAAAGAATGTTCAAGTGCTCGACATTGAATCAGGGGCTTTAAAGCCTTGGTATTGGGGCATTGTAGCTTGTGAAATGCTATGCTTAGTGCCGTTAAAGTGTCCATGATAAACTCTAGGGACCTACACCGCCCAAATTCGTGAAAGAAAACCTCTGGGAAAATGCCCGCATGCCCAAAACCACTACAAAACATTACCTGCATCTTTAAAGAATTGTGGGTGTTCAGCAAGCCAAGCATCTTCCCAGTGCAGCGTGCTTACGCGAATTCCGGATCTAGAATAAGCAGAAGATGCCATATCTTCCATTTGCGGAGTGCAGTCTATCATTCTTTTCCAAGGAAAGGGGCACACATGCCAGAAGGAATTTAAAATTACAGATGGCAGTGTCACAAAACAACAAAGATAAGAACACAAAACTTTCCTGCAAAAACACCAACAAACGACCGAAAAGGAAGGAAAAGGACAAAAAAGGACAAAAAAGGACGGAAGAAGCATGGAAAAATTCCCGCAAATACAACGACTCGTGCATATTCGCGACCACTTCGGGTATCTGCACTTTTTTCTTTTCAGCACACTGATACGAGGCGAGATTCTGAGAATATCATCACCTCCACACAAACCGTCTGTTCTGAGGGATTTGAGGGATTTGAGGGATTTGAGGGATTTGAGGGATTTGAGGGATTTGAGGCATTTGAGGCATTTGAAGAATTTGAAGAACTTTTTTCAAATGAAAAAGCCACCTAAATCCAATGTTCAAACGACCTTTCTTGTTCCCGTTAAATCAAAAGACCGAAGGCCATGGGCACCATCGACCGGGGAAGTTAACCAGAGCCACTCATTTCTCGATTTTTCGTCTGCGCAACTGGGCACAGGCAAAAGGTGAACACAAGAAAATTTTTCTTCGGTTAATCACGGGATTCTTTCAAATGACGTTATCTCTCACACTCATCGGGTGTTAGTGCATTAAGCGACTCGGTTCTGGGAGAGTTGCAAAGTAAATACCCACGTGTATATACATTACCATGCACCAGATATGACGCGATATGTCGCTTCATCTCTTTCGAGAACCAGCTTATTCATCTGACAGTGTGGTCAGCAAGTCACAACGGGCAACCACAGAAAAAGTACGAGAAAGAGAAAAAGAAAAAAAGAAAGACCGAAAAAAAAAAAAAAAACAGCGAAAAAAACGCAACAGCGAAAAACAGAAAACCCGAATATAATACCAAGAGGGTTATATGTGGCAAGAAACCCGTCCAGTGAAATGTGAGTGGAATCACCAGCCTTCACTTATAGAATCCACACACAAAAAAATAGACACTGGAACTGGAAAGCACACACCCAAAGTCACCCATTTCATGTGCTCCAAAATCTCGTTGTTGGAAGTTGCCGTTTCCAGAATTGATCTCGTTTGCGAGCCATACAACGCCATATTGCACACAGTGACGCCGCACACAGTGAAAAAGCAAACGGTGAGGTAATAGATTCCAAATAGGAAAGACCAGGGCTTGTAACGGGGGACAGAATTGAATGTTGCTTTTTTTTTTTTTTTTTTTTTCGTTTCTTTTTCTGATTTTTCCCCAGTCAGATATGTCAATTACGAGAAAGAACACAACCACAGAAAAGGGGTTGGTCAAGTGTAGTGTGACAGTTATGAAATCCAACCTGCTTCTTATAATAAGAATCGCACCCTATTTCGGTTGTTCGACAGGATAAAAAAGCGCAGACACGGGAAAAACATCTACATGGCATGAGTCTTGATACCGTCAAACAAGAAAGAAGCCATCTCTTGCTTTTGGGACGTCGTTTTTCATTAGTTTTTTTTCTAAAAAAATTAAAAAAATTAAAAATTAAAAAAATAAAAATAAAAATAAAAATAAAAATAAAAATAAAAATAAAAAAAATTTATCTCATCTTTTTTCTCATTTGCTCATTTTCTCATTTGCTCATTTTCTCATTTTCTCATTTGCTCATTTGCTCATTTTTGCATTTCTGCATTTTTGCATTTCTGCGCCTCCATGGCCGACACTGGCTGGCGACGAAATTATGCATAGGGCATGAGCAAATGGTCGGGCAAATGGCGGTGGTATTTGCTCAGAAAAGGTTGCTCCATGCCGGCTTCGTCCGCATGCGGATAATTCAAGTCATAGCCAGGATCGTTTTGGTTCTGGCGTTGCAACAAATTCCCCACCGTGACACGGCCAACTGCCAAATCCACACGGAATTTCCATTGCAGAATTCACATTGCCAAATTCCCAAGCCAAAGTGTGGATCTTGGAATGTCTCACGTTTGGAGGGAGCTTTCACAAGTTTCATGTTCCAACACTATTTCATCTCTTCAGTATTTCTTGTCGTGGAGGTTTTAGCTGGGGTACATTTTTTGTCTTAGGTGATTGTCTTAGCCTGCCCCTCCAAAGGGCTATGTCGGAAAAATAGTTAACCTCCAGTGTGGTTTTAGAAAATTTAGGAAAATCTCTTCCATCCGGTGTGGAATTTTCAGAGTGCACACACCCCATGCACACTTAGTGTGCTCACTGACATTGAGTGGCGCCAGTTCCTCGGGCATTGTTTTCCATGCGTGTAGCCATTGTACTTCCGGAAATGCCAAGCTCCAACAAATTGGTATATTTTTCAAGATCACACGCTTGAGCCTCTTTGTTCGGCGGGACTTTCTTTGTTTTTTTTTGTTTTTTATTTTCCGGGGTGTCTTTTGCTTTTTGCTTTTTGCCTTTTTTGTTTTTTTTGTTTTTTGCGCCTCGCCATGTCTACCCCTCTTCTGAAACGCATTGTGATGTGACGGCGGCCTCGAAAATCGACATTTGATCGGGCATGTATAGGAAATTGATCGGGCTTGCGTAGCGTATTGTATCTAATTGACCGACTTCCCGAACTCATTCCTCGGTCATTGCCTTGGAGACACTGTGCTACCAGCTCGACAGATTAGCATCGCCACACGAAACAACCAATATATCTGCTTCATGCAAGAACCCAACCACTGGCCAATAAACAGTGTCTGTGGGGTGAAATGTTTTCTTCATATGCATTTACGAAATGCACCTTCACTGACATCACACCAAAATACATCTGGACTCATTTCTCTGCCGTGACTTTCGCGCTTTTTATTGGCCGCTCACGACGCATTCCAAAGCGGAAAAATAGTTCGCGCCGCGTCTGCACACAATCTAGTACCTCACTGTGGCCTGTCTAGAAAGGCCCATGTGCCAAGTCACGCAAGCCTCGCAATAAGCCCATTATACATTGTCCTGCAGACACTTGGATAATGTGTGTGTTTGTGGGAATGTGATTTCTGCAGGACGCGACCGCAATCAAGCTATAAAAATGTCGCCGATTCCTGGCCAATTTTTCGGATGGCAAAAACTCAAAGACAATCTTCTCAGTTCGTTCTTCGTTCCTCTTTCGAATCATCCATCCATCCATTCTTCCATTTAACCCCGGAGACTGTGATCTTTTCATTACTGGCTTTTTTTTTCATTTTTTCGTGTGCCCCTTTTTTCTTGGCTTTTCTCCCTGTCTTGTTTACTTTCACCCTTTCTGCCTGATATGACTACCTCTGTTGATGCTAACTTTAAAACCTCCCTTGCTCCTCGCAAGAGGGCAAGAACTCTGGAGGAGAAAGAGCAGCGTCGTATGGAGAGAATCCTTCGTAACAGAAGGGCCGCCCACGCGTCTCGTGAAAAGAAAAGAAGACATGTGGAATACTTGGAATCATATGTCCTAAGTTTGGAAAAAAACTATCTGTCTATGCTCTCCAACGTGGCAAAATTGAAAGATATGCTTCCTAGTGACCGATTGCCAGTCTCCTTGATTGAACCTGAGGACTTATCCGAGTTGAAGTCCAAAATCCATGCAAACCTTTCCTTCATGGCGCAGGCCGATGCGTCCTCGCCCAGTGCTGTTTGTGATACACCCAACAGCGAGTCGTCCAAGGGTGCTAATGGTGACGAGAGTGACTCCCCAGGGTCCATGTTTAACCTGGTGCAGCCTAAGGCTGAGCCGGTGGACTCTCCCATGATGAACACGAAGCCGGCGGCTAATTACCATAGCTACTTGAGCCCCGTGTCCATCAACTCCCCAAGAACCTCTCCTATAGATTTGACCATCAAAAAGGAGCCGTTATCTCCGTCTCTCGGTCCGTCACACTCTCCCAATGTATCCTTCTCCAACTCCGACACCTTGATGTTTGGTTCAGCTACCTCGGGGCCCGATTTCCTGGCGCAAAATTCGGCAGTAATTTTGTCTGTTAGGAAAAATACTCAGCATTCAAAGCTCTCTCTTGGTTCCCGGCTGGTCCGGGTATGACCTCAAATAGTTCTCTGCTTGTCCTTGCTTTTGCACGTCTCACAGCATGCCGGCTCTTCAGCCATGGCTCATGGGATGCTCTGCAACTTGGATTTATAGCATAGAAGTAACTGTCTGAGCGAACAAACGAGTGTCATTTTTGGCACTTTTGGCAGTGGCGAATGTCTGTTTCTTTCTTTCTAATTTGGTCTGCAGCACCAGTCGGACTCGAGGTACATGGTCCAAACGCATACACGGAGATGTGGATGGAGGACACCAACATGACGATGCAGTGGGGCGAAGATGCGCTTGCAAATCTTCATTATAAGAACGACGATTTTGTGTTTGGTACAGATTCGCTTGATCTTAGTGAGTATTTGACTTTTTAATTTTCAATTCTATACGGTGGGTTTTGTTCTTGTGTGACTTTTAATGTGCTCACACAAGGCAAACTAATTTTGGGATCTTTTATGGTTTAAAAAAAAAAAAAAAAAAAAAAAAAAACAGGAAAAAAAGGGAAAAAAATTATAAAAAAAAGTTACGGAAGGAAATCTAAGAAAACAATCAAAAAATCCAAAAAAAAAAATATAAAACAAAAAAACCCAAAAAAATGCATATAGGGAGGGATGTTTATTTTTTGGTTATTGGTTGTGTTCGCGAGACTTCTTGTTCTTTTTTTAACCCTGATCACACAATAGTGGTCAATTGTGGACTAATTTCGGTTGACGTTGTCCTAAGACTGTCAGACGCGGCTTCTTTCTGCGAGGAATACTGGCGCTCCCATAGCATGGTAGAAGCGACGAATTCATAGCGCAATTAGCTGGCGTGCTGAGTTGAGAGGATATAGTTTATATAGGAATGGACACAGGGAATAGGGTTCCCGATTTATCAACTTTCACATGTAGTTCTTTGCAAAGGTAATAATTGTCAGCAGATCAGCTGTGGTGTGGACGTAGCCAGGACGCACGAGCGCTTCGATATGATCTGGCGTGGCGTCACTTTGAGTCACTTCATTCGCTTTAAAATTGACAAACGGTCAAAGTATCAGAACAAACACCATATAAGGAAGGCAAGGTATGAAGTCATCTTTTTCTGAATAGCAAAGACGTCATGGAAATGTGATCCATCGGTGGGATCCAAGATTCTCTCAGAATAAAGAACAAAGTCTAGGTGCGGTATCTGACGGGAAGTTTTCATGGACTCTGTGTGTGTAAATATAAAACATTGTTCCAGATAATGGAAGCCTCGCTTAAAGATATCCATGGATCCAGACATAAACATCACAGAAATGGTAAGATGTAAACAGTGTCAATCCAAAACCAACGACGACTTCATATACGAGGTGGCTCACTCAAGCTTGTCTGCATCTTCAACATTGTTGATAACACTTTGGAACTCAGGATCAAATCCCACTTTGAGTTTCCGGCCCATTGCTCAAGTATCCCAGAAGAGTACAAGGAACGAACTTCTCCACCAGAAGTGATAGGCCCTTGTTTGCCATATCACACCAAAAAAATTATTGTAAACAAGGCCCCCCTCCCCCACCCCCACTTGTTGAATAGGGGTGCCAATATGCAACACAGTGAAACGTGTTCTATCAACATACACGAAGACTTAAATCTCGGCACATTCACCGCCTAGGCGTTACCACGAAGTTTCCAACTCTGCCAATATCTTCGATTTGTCGCCCATGTACTGCTCACATTCCCGAATGGACTTCACTTTGGCGTAGTATGTGCGGCAGTCCTGATTCACACAACATTCACTGAACAAACTGCCAGAGTACTCGAAGTTCATAGCACTGCAAGAGCCACATATCTTCTGAAACCTCTGAACATTCTCTTCTTTCTCCTTTCCAGCCATTACCAAATCATTGACAAGCTCGAGCTCGTTCTTGCGACAGCCACAACAAATGTATTTAGAGAAACCTTCCAATTTGCACCCGCAACGCACGCATTCTCCACTGCGCATGAACCCCGAAATCTTCAAAATGTCGTTCCGCTTCATCACCACCAGCTTCGTGGACTTGGGCATATCTCTATACCATTCCTTTATGTTAACCCCCATTAGGTTGAAGATCCTTTCCAAAGGCGGAATAAGTACCTTGGTGATATAATATTCGAAGTCCAATTCCATGGGGTTCTCAGTGTTGTAAGACGACATATACACTTCTGGAGGAACACAACGGTCTCTAAGCCGTTCCTTTGTGGCATCACGCATCACCAAATATGGAACTCTTTCTTTGTATTGAGGTTCGCTTCGAGGATCTCGTTGCACATTCTTCTTTGCAACTACTGCGCCGGGAGGAAGGTGCCGTTCATTCTTATAGGTGCCGTAACGAACGCCTTTGGCAAAACAAAAGTCGCTGGCATTAACCTTATTCAAAAAAATTTTGACAAATTGTCTGACCACATAACGTTTTACCGCAGATAGGTCCTTGGTCTCGAAAAGAATGCGAAGACTTTTGCCCACCATTTTCTGCTGCGCGGGGATTCCATCACGGCGGATGGTTTCAATTCCCTTGGCCTCAAAAATAGGCGTCTTTTGATCTTCGAACTCAAAAGAATGTCCCACATATCGCTTTTTCGCAAGCAACACACAAGGGTGATACACCTTCTCGAATTTCAACTTGACTGGATCGGGCATGGACTGGGTTATTTGGTCCGCAAGAATTTTTCCATATTTGAATGCATATTCTCTTGATCGACCTGGAAAGTATACAAACAACGAGTCTGTATCTCCGTAGGTTACCTTGGCATTGTATGGGCTTGCCTCGATTATTTCAATGGACCGTTTCATGAGCTCACGCCCGGTGGATACAATGGCATCGGCAATATCCGAGTTGGGCATACGGCCACTGAAAGTAGCTGCTGTGTATCCGTAAGTCACATTTGCTATGAGCTTGAGAGCAAGCTGCTTTGAGTTGAGGAGCTTCCCGAGTTCTTTGTCTTGGCGAAAAGCCGATGCAACGGACTTGACGTTGATCCTCATGTTCAAAATTTCCTGGAGCATCCTCGAGAGAATTGATTTCCTGAACTTCGACTTGACAAACATCATACCATTTGGGGAAATATTGATCCCATCGTTCTTGAGCAACACATCGATAAGCCCTTTAGGTAATTGGTGGTGTTGTACATAACCAACAGTGTTCTTATCTTGTCGATAGCCCTCTAATCTGCCAATGAGCGTTGAGTAGCAGTAGTTATACGCGATCATGATTGACGGATACAAAGACTGGAAATCCAACACCACAAGTGGGGACTTATAGAAGTTGGACTCGGGCTCCATTATTAGCGGGATCACCTCAAGGGGTCTCATTGCATGTACTTGGGCTTTTGATGGTGAATTCAACAACACATTTTCCGTCTTTGAGATTCTCATTAAAAGCGACTCTACCTTAAACTGGGATCCTCTATAATAATTGGAATAGAAGTCAACACCTAGAAGCCGCGACAGTTCCACGTTTCTCAATACCATTTCTTGCGAGTCGATGATGTCCATGATCAAATCCATTCGATGCTTATAATAATTGCACACCATGAGTAACTTAGTGATGGAGCCGCTGGTGTACCACTCAGAAAGTTGGTCACTCAGAATTCGGGGTAAGGTGCGATGGAGAAGGTGAAAGGTGATATTCTCAAGCGAATACGACGTCAACTTGAGCTCGTTTTTCAAGAACCTCCAAACGTTGAACAAGTGGCGGCCATTGATTTTAATGGAAGAGGTATGTGTGTACCCCCACCGATCGCCAAACTTTCCGTTTCCTTTAGTGTTAACTTTACTGAGTCTCGGAACTAAATCCACTCCGTAGAAATCCTGGAACCTCTCGCACATGTACCCCCAACTGGACGCATTGACCTCATATCCAGATAAAATGTCGGGATCGTACCGGTCTATGGTGTACACAAAGTCCTCGATCATTTGTTTTTCGGTGTGAAACACCCGAATCTCCGTTCCAGTCAATGCGGCAATGTTATCGAACTTTTTTCGGAGAGTCCAATGGTCAATGCCGTCAACATGTACCAAGATGGCCGTTTTAGGCCTTCCGTCCTCATACATTTGATTGGCGTTGTCAAAATGGTAAATGACGAACTGGATGGCATCCTTCTTGGGGTCAGGCCGCATTCCATCGTTTGTGTTTGCATGAAGCTCCATTCCAAAGAGTGTCATGTTGAGAAAGCCGCTGGGGTTACGCGTGACATTCTTGGAACGAAGGGAGTACTTAAACTCGTTTGTTTGCGTGACAATAGGTTCTATCTGAGACCTGAATTTCTTTCTTTTGTACTGATCTGACTTATAATCAACTTCAAGCCACTGGGATACTTCTTTTTTTGTTGGTGCAGATATAGCGTATTGCCAGAGACTCAGTTTCCCAACCAAGCAAACCTGGCTCCGTTCCACGCATTCATGTGTCAAAAGAGGCGCTTGGCTAATATCCACTGGGGGGACGGCCGAGTCACCCTTAAACGGTACGGGTATGATTCTGTTGGAAAAAAGTAACGGCATTTTGTGGACGTCACCTGAGTCAAAATATGAGGGATCGGGGTAATCGAAATCCAATATATTTTGCTCAGAGAACGTACTTGGTAAGGTGTGTTTAGATAGATTCAAGGGAACCAGGTATTCCCATATATTTTTGGGTGTTTTCACGAGTTCATGTGAAGTCTGGCTCAAATTCGAGTCGCCCCAACTGGAAACGGCACCCGAGCTTGGAACTGTCTCAGAAAAGGATGTCATTCGATCACCAGATTTTAATATCCGCTGAGAATGGGTTATATTTAGTTGGTTCAAAGTGTTTTGGGTGGTGCTCTCTTGTGAAATTGTGTTTTGGGCAGTGAAACTGTTCTCTGGTTGAAATGTATTTTGGGCAGTGTAACTGTTGTCTTGAGTGCCCGTGTTCTTCTGTGATTGTATGTTTTGTTGTGTAAGCATGAAGATTTGAAGATCCTCCTTGGGCCCGCCTAGATTGCCCACGGAAGCAGGGAAATCTTCAGGAGAAGAGGGTCTTTTTAAAGGCGAAGGTGAAGTGATGGGGGAAGACGCAATGTTGCCTTTTGGTGAGTACAAGTTTATTGGGGACATCGGCAGGGTTTCGTGTTCAGAGCTGTTCTGAAGATTCTTTCGTGAAATATTCAGTGGGCTCTTTGTTGGGCTCTTTGGTGCAGAATCTGAGACCAGGTGTGTTTCAGGATTTTTGGTCTCAGATGCTTCAACCGAGTCGTTTGCACACGTCAACTCAAAAAGCAGTTCGTAAGAACTCCATTTAACGAGGTCGTCACGATAATTGAGTAAGGGCACGTCTTCATAGTAGGTCATAGGTAGGGTGATATCCACAAGCTCAAAAGTCGTAGGAAACGATCTCCCCCGGAGGGTGTTTTTGATGGTGTGTTCGTAGTACAAAGGTACATCGAAAAAGGCTGATGGTCTGTTTAGTTTCAGAACAAACGACAACTGTTGCTCGTGCTGAGGGCGAGACTCCCAATCACAATACCCATCGTGTCCTAGCTTGGAGAATACTTGTGAGTACAGGTCTTTTAAGAGATCAGAAGCATTGTGGTATTCGCGCACCACACACTGATACTTGAGATCCTCAAGGGTGTTTCTCAAAGAAGACAAGAAAATTTGCCCTGTAGGCACACCCTTGGTGAATTCCGTGAAGTCGTCATGGATGTTTCGTTGGCGGAGGTGAGACCGATTTAGTATATTTCCCACGTGGCAATCGATCTCAAGAAGGGAGCGGGACATACGCGGGTATTTCAGGGCGTTTAGTACGTTGTTTTGAAGAATAAACGTCGCCAAGTACTCCTTAAGCGGCAAAATAGGTAGTCCGTTGTAGTTGATGATGGGCAGGCGGAAATGGCAGTTATCAAGCAGCAAGTAGCCACACGGGTGTAAATTGAAGTCGGCAAGAAACTGACTGAGGTAGTTGAGGTGAGCCTCATAGACACTGGGGTACAAATTGCACAGACCAAACTCCTTGAAGTCGATTGCATTCAGACTCAACAACTTGAAGAGGCGCGTTTTATAAAGAGGCAGGAAAAGCTGCACTTTGACCACCACAGAGTAGCCAATATTGTAGCCATACACGGGCGATCCTCTGCAAAAGTGCACGGCGGCGACGTGTTTCGTATGGCCTGTATTTGGGGGAAGATCTTCTGCTTCGATGATCTCGGCCTCTGACGACCCGTCTTCTGGGTCAGCAATGTGCTGTTTCCGACGAAACGAGTCTGCGATGGCAAGGTCTAAGTGGCGGGCAAGGCGCTCCAAATACGAGCTATTGAGTTTGGCTTCGTCAATCTCGACACAGTCTATATAGAGGTAAGGATAGTAGTTGTGAACGTGTACTAGAACATTGTATGCTGAAAGCTCCAGATCCGGCACACGGAGAGTGCCGTAGAGACGGATAATCGGCACTTTGGCCGCGTGCTGGAACTGGTCTAGGTGCAGAGGCGACGCATGGTACGAGTCCAAGTCGCTGATCTGGATTTCGAGGCCATTTGTCATGGAACGTGCTCTATTCAACCGGCTCCTAAAGGGGTCGTAGTGTCTACCGCAGACGCTAAAGAGTAGCGGAGAAGTGCGGAGGGTGGTCACGTGATATACAGACGAACTCCCCCGGAGTGGACTCCACGCGTAGCGGAGAAGCAATATATAGCAAGGTGTTTGTGGAGTTATTGCGTTTGGCTTTATACATGACCAGTGATAGTGGTGACTCGATAATACTAGAGCATTGTTGTATATAATGCGTGAATTGATAAGACGATGATTGAAATACGCCGCGGTGTGCAGTGCTTAAAGAAGTGCGCAGCTCCATAAATGAATAATGCTCCATAAATGAATAATGCTCCATAAATGAATAAGTCATACAAGAAAATATATTCTTCCATTACCAGATTGTCGTTGTCTTCACTGTTTTCCACTTCAAATTGGATGTTGACTTTTAAAAGGTGTTCTCTAAATGACTTTTCTTAGAAACTTATCTCAAGGCGAAAAGCCTGCTATCTGTATCTTCACTATCACTTAATTTGTAGTTGGTTCCCATACCCTTCTTTATAGAGTAAGGGGCTTGATGGTGAATCTACATTGACTTTCTTGCTTCCTTAAACTCTCCCGTTTCACTGAACAGGAGTAAAAAAATTGCAGTGTAAATATTTGACACGACTTCATTACCTTCTTTTCGTTGATATTCAGTAAAAGTAACTCAATACTATTTCACAGGGTGGCTTCACTTATGGGTAAAGTCACCACCAAATATCCTTATATTAGCAGGCGTGGTGTGAGGTTCCAGGTTCTTCAACAATAGTGTGAAATAAGTGTGGAGTTGACGTCTCAAAGTAGCACATATGGAAAAAGAGAAGGATTTAAGGGCTAGAATTTTACCCCACTTGTCAAGATCTTGACTTGGTCCGACCGGAACGAGTTACTGCTCATGAGATTTCGAGATTTTAGTGTCTCTCACGTTCAGTGGGCAAGGTGTGCGCTATGTTAGCTTCATTGCCACCTGCAAAGACACGAGAAAAGGTTCTGAGATAAACGCAGTGAGTTTGATCTTATTTGAATGTATATGTGGTTTCTTTTTTTTTTTTTTTTCTGGTTATCTTTGGCTTCTGTTCAAACTCTGGGGCGTTGGTTCATGGTAATCCCAACTGTAACAGTTTGTTCTCCAGCTGGAATCTGTGGGCCAAACCACTTAAAGATCACAGTTAATTGCTGTGGAAGAGCATTTGAAGTCATGCACTAATTTGCTCCCAAGGCATGTGGTTTTTAAGAAAATACTGGAAATGAAAACCTTTTGAGTCCAATTCCAAACTTAACACTAGTTAGTTTACTCTATGTATATTTTGATAAAAGATCAAAAGTTTTCAGTTGACTAGTATGCAATGAAAGTCGATATGTGGGATTTGGAGCTATGGCCATGGATTCATGGAGTCATGGAGTCATGGAGTTGATGAAGGCAAGTGCGACACCCTTCTTGTATTAAAACGCTTCTATCAAAAAGTTAAACCAGCTGTAACATTTGATCTCTTGTTTGAATGACAGCTGTATGATTTCTTTCAATCTTTGCAATGAAAGATGATAAGTAGGTTCGACCACCTCCCTAGGTAGTTCGAGTGTACCAAAGTTGCCACCAATTAATCTACGGGAGATCTTAGATTCATTGACTCGTGATATGAAATCTTGCAACACCTTCAATACTTATTCGGGACCGACCGTGACGTGCCGTTCAAGTCTTCAGGTTGTAAAGAGCAGGAATGTGAGACCAACGCGGTCTGTTAACGCCCGAGTCTCTAGACGCAAAATAGACCAGGGCGTTTTTGCTACCAGCCAAGAAATAACCTTTAATTCCAGGAAAGTCACCCGAGAGAAAAAAAAACGTCAACGAAAACCAGCAACGAAAACCAGCAACGAAAACCAGCAACGAAAACCACTCGACTTCTTCAGAATCACACCATCCAAAAGAAGAAGTCGTCTTAAGAAAGGCTCACCAACATTACAAATAAAGCATAAGGTTAGATGTAGGATATGGGCCGTATTACTTAGAAAAGAATCTCATTCTGAAAGGCGTGAGTAACTTTATAAAGAAATCCTGCTTCTATATCGGAAGGGCCCACGTCATGGGTACTTTTGTGATGCGTCGGAAATAATTTTGGCAGATTCGATGAAAGACAGATCCTTTAACGGTACCATTAGTGTACCTCATACAACATGCCATAAAACTGGCCCTATACATACCATACAACTGGCCCTATACATACCATACAACTGGCCCTATACACCACACAAATGGCCCTATACACCACACAACAGGCCCTATACACCACACAACAGGTTTCACAAACCTCCGACACAACCTCGTGATAATACTTGTTTTCCCAATTTTGTGGAAGGCAGCACATCCATCTTTTTTTAACCACACATTCTATATGACAGTAACCAAAATCCATATCATTGTAGAAAAGCTTGTATTTCTACTCTCATAGCAGCGGCGGATTTTGCGAGATCTACGAACGTCCATTTTCCAGGCAACAATTCATTATTTATTACTAACCACTCGCACCACTGAAACAGGAGTGGGTTGCAGACTAAAGCCCCGTCCTTTACAGTTTCATACAGGATTTTGCTGGCTTTGCATTCCGAAAATGGCGCAATACTGTACACAGCGTGAAAGGTTGCCTGGTCACACTCCAAAGAAAAAATTCGTTGATCATATGATTGCTATCCATGGGCGGTGGTTAAAGTACCTGGAAAGTGAGCCAATCAAAGGGGCCACATAAAAAAATCTTCTATCGAAGACAGCAACATAAAGACATCAAAAAATTCAGAAACATTTCCAAACTACACTAAACATCAAAACGAAAACGAAAATGAAAACGAAAATGAAATGGAGATTAAAAAATGTCCCATGGTTACGAACTGGCGAAAAAAAAGCATTTTTGGCCCTGTTTGGGGCCACGTGAAAACCCGAGAAAAATTTGTCTGCCAAAATTAGATCCCGGTCTCAGAGCTTTGGAGCCGTGCGTATGAAGGCAAAGGCTTAAGGGAATGAAATGGAAGTTTAACGCGAGAAAAACAAAAAAATGAATGAATGAATAAACAAATAATAAAAGAAGGATTAAAACAAAGTGAGTTTAAATGTGAATAGTAATACGAAAATAAAAAAAGTTGAAACTCAAACAATCCCCCAAGCACTAGAGCAAGTGGAAAACCACAAAAATCCCGTTCAAATAATCTCGGTAGTTTTAGTGCCACGCCCATCCAAGGCCAGAAAATGAGACGTGTATATTGGAAATAGAGAATGTTGAGGCAATTATGTGCTTTTTCTTAAATAAGCTCGCCATATTACGCTCGAACATGAGCTGACTCTATCTGAGCTCGCCCTAGGCTGAAAAATAAGAAGGTGTCGTGGAATGTACCCCGTGAATCCCGTGTATCTAGTGAATCCCGTGTATCTAGTGAATCCCGTGTATCTAGTGAGTGTCCAGTGTTCCGTGATCGATGTTCAACAAAAATAAGCGGTTTTCGCATTGTCGCATGGCGTAACCATTTTCACCGTCCTGGCCTCTCGCAATTATACTTCACCATCCAGTTAAACCCAGACACCCCAACCCCAGAGGCCTTTAGGTTTTACTTTAAAACAACCGCCTCAAATAGCTCTGACCCCCTTTAAAAATAGATTTCACCGTTCAAGTCTAATTTGATGAATTGCCCATCTGCGCCAGCAGAGTAATAGTTGTATGGGCCAATCGCGCGATTGCTTCCAATCACGTGGCACGCCACCGCAAGAGATGTTTGTAGTTTTTTTTTGTCTGAGCTTCGCATGCGTTTGAATTTTTTACCTCTAAGCTGTCTTCGGCAGCCTTCCGCCCTGTCCGCCCTGTGTGAGGAACACCTGTGTGAGGAAGACGTGCGACAGGTCACACGCCCTTACGATGGCCCGGGACGTGCCAGCCAAAACGCAAAAAAATCCTTGGCCCCTATTTCCTGGAGGATTCCCCCGGTTAATTCTGCCGCCTCTTGTTACCCCTTTCAACGTAACTTACCTACCTACCACTCGCTTCCCCCGGCGTTTAGAGAAATCTTGTCTCAAAGGAAAACGTAATCACAAAATGCTTTACAAAATTCTTCACAAAATGCCTTACAAAATTCTTCACAAAATGCATCACAACATGGTTTGGTCCGGCTTTGGCCGCTGGGAGTGCCGTCATCCGGCAGCGGTTCCGAAACCAAGTGTGGCATCTATTTTTGTGCCTGAGGAACAAACTTCGGGGCCTGTGTGGAAGGCAAAAAAAAAAACGCACCTCAATGTTGCTGATTGTCGTCTCACCTGCCTGTCTGCGGGCCTCTATTCACTCTCATACACTCACATTCTCAAGTTATGCATACACTCTCGGGATTTTTCTTCTCTTCTTGCACACGCCTTTAACATTATAGTTCCGTTTTTTTTTTTTTTCTTTCTTCGTCTTCTTCTTTATACATCCCTTGAGCGGACGAAGTTTGCAGTGCCAATCACACCCATCCCGTTGCTTGGAGAAACTTCTATTCCCACTATCTTTGGCCTTTCTCCACATACTTAGACATCCGGTCCATTTGGTAGATTGTCCGCGTGCAACATTCCCTGATAGTACTACCGATCTCAATATTGAGGCTAATTCCAGGACTCGACGGCTATTTCTAGGAAAATTATTAGTTCTGCTTCAATTCTATTGCCTAACACTACCTGGATTTTTTTTTTTTTCTTTTACCGGCCTGGGCTTGTCGCCGTGCTAACGAACTCCTGTCACTCCTTCAAATCTTCCTCCCACACACTCCTTTGTTCGAATTCTAGTCCACACTGGCAATCTTCACCGACTTTCATTCGTCATTAAATCGGCTCTTTATTTCAATTACCAAAACTAAAGTATGGCCAAGGAAACCGATCTCAACGAAGTCGGTGCTCGTTTAGCTAAATTGGGCATGCCGTCTCCACGCCCCAATACGTTTGATGGCTCACAATCGCCGCCTATTTCCACGTCCCATGGCCAACTAAGCAGTGATATTCAAGCAAGAATCATGGCATTCCAACAAAGGCGCCAGAACAACCCCGCAAACAAAGACATCCTGTCCAAACCTTTACCGCCACTCCCTAACACTGCCATGCGCCCGTCTTCTCAGGGCGATATTGGGGGTGCCTCTTTACTATCATCGCCACCTCTCGATTCACAAAGCCCATCGGCTTCTGTTTCCCCGCTGATTCCACAAAGGGTTCCCAGTCTTGGCGGGGGAACCCTCTCCAAAAAGTCGTCTTTATCTCAGAGAAGAGGCATGAAACTAAATGTGACCAACCTCCCTGGCTCGCCATCCATGACAGATCCTGTGAAAACAACTGGTGAATTGGCCCGCCGTCTCTCGGAGCGCAAGAACAAGCCTGACTTTAAATTGAACCTCAGTTCTCCTTCTATGTCAAACAACAATTCCGGTTCCCAACCCGGTGATCATTCAAGCGAACAGGGCAACGACAATAGTGAACCGGCTCCCGCAAAGTTACAAGGACTATTTGCCAACTATTCAAAATACGTCGACATAAAATCCGGCTCATTAAACTTTACCGGCAAAGCCTCACTCAATTCTAAAGGTGTCAACTTCTCTTCGGGTACGTCTTTTCATATCTCGCTTGAAGAGTTCAAGTTCATTGAAGAATTGGGTAGAGGAAATTACGGTACAGTATCTAAAGTATTGCATAAGCCAACGGGTGTGCTCATGGCCATGAAGGAAGTGAGATTGGAACTCGAGGAAAACAAATTCGCCCAGATTCTAATGGAATTGGAAGTCTTGCACAAGTGCGATTCGCCTTACATTGTGGACTTCTACGGTGCATTTTTTGTTGAAGGTGCAGTTTACATGTGCATGGAGTTCATGGATGGAGGCTCTTTAGATAAGGTGTATGGTGACGGCATTCATGATGAAGCGTGCCTTGCCTATATTGCAGATAGCGTGATCCGCGGGTTGAAGGTACTCAAAGACACTCATAACATCATCCACAGAGATGTAAAACCTACGAATATTTTGGTGAACAGTCTAGGTAAGGTGAAGTTGTGTGACTTCGGTGTTTCGGGAAATTTGGTTGCCTCGTTGGCCAAAACAAATATCGGGTGTCAGTCGTATATGGCCCCCGAAAGAATCAAGACATTAACTCCAGATGACGCAACTTACTCCGTACAGTCGGACATCTGGTCTTTGGGACTCACTATCTTAGAGGTCGCAGCAGGAAGATATCCATACCCCCCTGAAACGTTTGACAATATCTTCCTGCAGTTGAGTGCCATCGTTGATGGTGAGCCTCCCAAATTGGATGAGAAGATCTATTCCAAGGAGGCACAATTTTTTGTCAGATCATGCTTGAACAAGAATCCAGATGCCCGCCCTCCCTATGACGTGTTGCTAGAATCCCCATGGTTGAAAAAGTATAGTGACGGAGTTCCTGTGCTTATGAGTGAAATTGTAAAGAAAAGCATCGCCGAGGAAAAGCCAACGGCTAATCCAAAGGTTGCTAAAGCTCCAGTTGTCAAGGCCAGGGAGCCACTGGTTGGCTCTTTGGGTAGAGAAAGCGTCCAGAACATTCTTAAAAACAAGGTCAATGCACCAGCTCTACACAGAGGCGGTCTTACCAGTCAAAGAATTCCTCGCTAGTGGAATACCGCTCGTCTTACTCTAGATGGCTAGCATTTGCATGGGTTTGTCTTTGCCACGTTCAATTGCGCCGGAAATGAAAATCCTTTCTTCTGCTCTGTACTATAATGCATGAATACTTAATAAACGCAACACGGAAAGAAATGGTACCGGTCTCCCAAATAAAGCAAGATAAGCACCCAGTCAGCATTTCTTTTATTTCGTTCCAGGTAGTACTGTGCGTGGTGGAATGGGTTTTACATGTTGTCGAAAGCTTGAGACACAACCGGAGACACTCGTATTGATACTTGAGGGATACACCGTGCACTATGCATTTCTATCTAGATATGCACAGATCAGTGTATTTGCAATGACCTTCAACTATGATTTTCAACTATGATTTTAAATCATCGCCTTTGGATTGAAGGAACTAAACACTTTC
Source organism: Metschnikowia vanudenii (assembly GCA_030583145.1). Taxonomy (NCBI): domain Eukaryota; kingdom Fungi; phylum Ascomycota; class Pichiomycetes; order Serinales; family Metschnikowiaceae; genus Metschnikowia; species Metschnikowia vanudenii. The sequence goes on from JAJMHT010000232.1 coordinate 19,289, forward strand.
GAATTTACTAGGTTTTTTCACTTGAGGTTATGAGGTGATGAAATCTTGAGGTCAAAGGTTATGAGGTCATTAGGCTTGGCACTGTGCCAAGTAGGCGCAGCTAGGCCGCATAAAAAAGGTGACTGTACAGAAATTTTGTATTAGGCCCCCTGCCAAGTGAAGGCAACAAATGCTTGGTAACATTCAAGCTCAAAGGGAGAAGTTTATAAAATTTGTGCTTATTCTTATAAAATTGATACAACATATAGTGTATTCCAGGCATTTCAAGGATTGCGGGAAGTTATTAGATTGAATAATTGAAAATGCCAAAAGTAGTAGACACCATCGGGCACGAAGCACCTCAGGCAGACCGGCCGGAGGGCCAATGCTATCGATGAAATCATGAAGGCATAACACCTCTGGTATTTTCCTTCTTTGCAACTTGAGAGTGTTTCAACTCTTAAGCAGAAATATTACTTTCTCTTTCTACTTAATATTTTTAAACCGGGCAATTTTTTGTGTTTTTGGATGAGATTCTCGCACCGAGGGTCTTGTTTGGTCGCCTGGTAACATTCAAGTGCGGAAGCAGGGCCGGGTTATTTCATATGGTTTTTTGAAGAATTTTGCTTATGTGGATGACTCGTGTAGGTCGTATTGGGGTGCTCTTTTTGTAGTTTGTTTTTGTAACAGTTCAATTTCTCTAAAGAATACGAGTTTGTTTTTTAAAATCAAATTTCAGGTTTAAATTAAATAAATATGTCGTATATAATTTTTCTAATTTCCAAGGCGTTCGCAAGATTTTTATACATTAAATAAAAAACAAAAAAAACAAAAACAAAAAAAAAATAAAATTTGTTACATCACATTAAACATGGGGTGTGGAAATAAAAAGACAGAATTAGAAATTGTTTTTTGGTATATATATACTATAATTCGACGGATCTGATCATCAAGACAGAATTCTTTGTTTCATGGTGTTCAAACTGTGGATAATTACTTTCTTAGAACCACCTAATGAAATTGGCACTGCTCTGTTACACGTCAGACATACCCCCTTGAATGCATATATGTCGTCTTGATTTCATCTTTGATACGTTTGTGTCTTCATTGTTTCATTGTTGTTTCAACTGTGTTTCAACCTTGTTCCACCTGTGTTTCAACCTTGTTCCACCTGTGTTTCAACTTTGTCTCACCTAAGCAACTGCCTTGTTTCATGTGTTCCCAAGCCATGTTAAACGTCTCCCCTTCCAATCACCCAAGGCCAGATGCGAGTCGCAGTCTACTGGGGCCTTGGGCCTTGGGCCTGTAATTTGGGACCTGGGGCCAAGGGACCGCAAGTCAACCGACGCCAACCCACATGCCTGCAGTACGCTCTACATGCGAACGGGCCGGGATCCGATTTCGCCCACGCTATCTATTACAGGGCCTCAAGTAAACTAAGAGACCCAATTCACACAATTGGTAAGCCAAGAAAGTGGTGGACCCAAATAAAAATCACACAAAAATCCAAAAACAACACGATTTTTCATCGCCATGTTACATATCGAACAAAGCAATCTCTTGATTGAAAACACCTTGACTGAACGGGTGTTTGTTGAGCCCGGCACTCAACCGAAGTCGTTGGATAGAATCATCTCCGATTTCGATTTTACCAACTACCACATCTCCACTTTCCCGGATGACAAAAGCCTTTTGTTGGTGTCGGTTTACTTGCAGTGCTGGGCAGATTTGGTCAATTATGGCGTGGTTGCATACTTGGAAAAGAAGTACTCGAGGTTTTCGCCATACTTAAGTATCTTGCCCACGTCCGACGTCGAAACAGGCTACAATTACTCATTTACTTTGAACCTTGCGCATTTGGACAGTGCACTGGAAGAGGTTAAGAAGGAGATCGTCACGGAGTTGGCGTTATTAAAGCGTCATGCAATAGCGTCTGCTTTCGAGAAGGCATTTCTTCGTTACGATGAACTTGCACAGCAATATTCCTCCTCCAACACCTATTCCGAGGAAGTCCAGGCCGAGTTGTTCAACGAGCCCACGCTTGTGGTCAAGTACCGTGGAGAAGATGAAAGTATCTTTATCAAACCATCTTTTGATAGAGTCACGGTGATTTTCTCCACCACGTTCAAAGACGACACAGACAAAATCTTTGGTAAAGTGTTCTTGCAGGAGTTTGTTGATGCGAGAAAGCGGTCCGTGCAGACGGCCCCCCAGGTGTTGTACAACGACAAGGAGCCTCCGTTGGACCTCAAAAATGTTGCTACAAAACGCCTGGACTCCGATAACAAAGGATACGTGACGTTTGTGTTGTTTCCGAGACACCTTGTTCGCGGCGACCGTAGAGAAAATTGTATTTCACACATTCAGTTTTTCCGGAACTACTTCCACTATCACATCAAATGTGCCAAGGCATACATGCACTCGAGAATGAGATTCCGTGTCAGGGAGTTCTTGAAGGTGTTGAATAGGGCGAAGCCTGAGAACATTGATGACGACGGAAAGGCTTTGGACAACCGGAAGACCGCTAGCGGCAGGAAGTTCGACTCGGTGCGTGCTTAACCACCACGTATGTACCCTTTAGGAGACCATTTGATGAAGAGAGATAAACAAGAAATCAGAATGAAACAAGAGCTCACAGTATGTAACCATTCGTCGTAGTTAGTACTAGGGGTTGAGTTGTATCTAGCCTGACAGTGGAGCCTAAGATTTCCAAGAGTATTCTTATTTATTCGGAGGAATTTTATTTATTTTATTCCACAACTTTCATGATTAGCATTTGGGGGTTGGCCCAAATTTCGAATACGACAAGAGTTTATTCTTCCC
>JAJMHT010000233.1:0-21642 GCA_030583145.1 Metschnikowia vanudenii
CTTCCCACTGACGGACTAACCTATTAACTCATTGTTTGCCATTGCTTACGCCTATTTCGAGACTGGGGCGGATGTTAGGGACCTCATATCATTCGACTAACTCTTCACGTGACTCGTCTATGGTCTCGTCCCGCATTAGTCATCTCTCTATTAGCAATCGTCTCTTATAGACACACCATATGGAAACTATATAAACAGGAGCGATTTCCTCGGGAGATTGCTACCTTTACTCATCATCACTGAAATACACAATACCTTTTACCCAGCCAGACGGCTTGAATCTAACAAGTATGAAATCTTGTGATGTCTTTAGTAGTACCAAGTACACCCAAGGTCGAAGCACGGCCAAGATTTTTCTTATAATTTTAGAAATATCCTAACAATACCTAAATTGAATGACAATCTGCTGAATTTCGTGAAGCATTCAGTCGGACTGATGCCATTATGACCTTGAACCAAGGACCTCTGTATTGCATATACGAGCGGTTACATACAGAACATTGAGGCTCACGGTAGTGTCTGGACAAATAACAACCTCACCGTCCTATCATGAGTGTAAGGGCTGAGAGCCGTGTACACTTCAGGACTATTGGAAATAATGGAACTAGAGACATTGGACTGATCAGACGACATTGTTGTCTGAGCTTGATCAATATGATCAACACTCAAATTGTAACTTAGGAAACGATTAGTATAAACTTAGAAGAAGTCACCCTTACTAAAAAGAAGGAGTGAGAATGGATTGCGCGGGGAATCCAGACTATAGAAAAACATGGACAGATACCTGATCTTGCTGTCACACGATCGGGCATCCTGTGCCTCAAAAATTGGGCTCGCGGTACTTCCAGAGTGACCTGACTATATGGTTAAGAAGTAGTGCTGGTTGTTCACAAGGTAGATGAGCAATGAAATTTTTAAACATCGCAAAGTATTATTACCAGCTTCTAGGCTGTTTGCATATGTTCTGTGAATTTGTGGATATATATATATATATATATACATATTATGTGAGTCACGAAAAGAGTCTAGTCAACATTATTTAAGGGAAAGCTATGCTTTCCGGAAAAGCCACCTGTGGGGGTCTATTAGACTCGAGTTTCATATTCAATTTATTCAATTATGACCTATGAAAAAGATCTTTCCCAAGCGGAAAGAGAGCCTATTCATATTTTTCTCAGAACAAGCCTACCGAGAAGGCGAGTGGGACTTCTGTGAGAGAATAGATACTTGACGAACCTGAGATATTCCGATTGAGGCAGAATTGCCTAAGCCGATAAGATATGGTAGTCGCGTACGTAAGGTTTCACACATCCTGCAAGGTTGAGGGAAAATGACCTTAAGGAGACAGGATATGTCTTGGAGTAGAACAGAGTACTACCTCTATAGAAAGATGAGGCGTGGTACCTTCCTGAAGTAGACCAGCATGGTCCTGAAGTAGACTGAGGGTACGACATGTCAGAGAGATGAGGCGTGTCAGGTTCTAAGCGGCGTCAACTTGCAGCGGCGCGCCTGGTACCCGTTAGAAGTGCCTGTCAGGATTAATCGAATTATCCTAAAGAGGTCCACTTATATAAGAATATTAATAATATGTGTTACAAGTAAGTAAGTTCCTGGTTATCTCCCCTGTGATATAAGAACAGAAATGATGTTGAGAGGAAACAATAGCACCTGTATCTAAGGTAGGTTCGATTTGTGGTCCAGAAACTTTTCTAAAGAATTGACCCACAAATTTAAAGGTAAGTGTTCAACACAAGTAGGCTTAGTCTTAGTGGTATCAGTTAAAGAAGGAGTCGAAGTGCTGGTTACAGCACTCGGGGTGGATCTTGTATGAGCTATAGTCAAGTATCTAAATAAGAAGTGTAGGTGATCGTAAGTGTATCAGTCTTTCAGTAGAAGAGTTAAATATTAGGAAAAGTGTGAAAAGCCCAGATAGGGGCTTTCGCACTCTTAAGCCAGCAATACCAATCGCCAGCAATACCAATCGCCAGCAATACCAATCAAGAAGAAATGAGTCACGTGGTATGAATACCTCAGTTCATGTAGCCTGCACCATGGGAACTTCATTTATGCAACACTCACTGGCTAACCATTTGGGTAAGGCTCAATCTGAGGTAATGCAATCTTGTGTAGAACCACCCCCTCCCCTCGAAACGCGGTTTGGTAGATGGTTGATCGGTTGGCCAAATCATGAATTCCTGTACAAACAAATTGAAAATATGAAATACAGTAATACCCCGGTAAGCCGGAATTAACTTTTGCACGGGGGGTTGTCCGGCTTAAGGCGTTATCGGGGTTTTTCTTGCATATAAACAACTCTCCTTCCTAATTAGGCAATACCAAGTGTATTTATGTTTGCTTTATATCAGTTTCAATTGATACACAACTACTTGTTTTAAAAGTATTTGTATTTATAGTGTTCAGGTAATTATATTTACTAAGGGAAACTGTCAGATTGTGTTTTTGTCACCTTGAGGGTATCTTCGTTATCCATGGGTCGCTTCGCGTCATCCTTAGGAAATTGAAATTCGCGTTGGTTCCAAAATTCCTAAATTGCACAATAATCGTACCATTGTTTGAGGAAATAAGATCCAAAGACCTGCTATGGGGGCTTTTATAGTCCCCGAACAAATTAAAACATTTTAAAATATTAATTGGGTGATATTTCTTCCTAAAATCCCAAAAAACAAAAAAAAACACTGTTAAGGTTCAGAAATTCCGTCTTAACGGGGTTCCGTCTTATAACGTATCCGGCATAACGGGGTATTACTGTACAATGCGTACGGTACCGCGTACGCGTACAATGGCATTATATGCAATACCAATAAAATTTCAATTATACTGAGATGAGCACGATACAAAACATGGATTTGGTATCAGGGGCATGTAGTTAAATAAAAGCCAGAAGGGCGCCTAAACTTCGCGGTTCTCGCTGTCAGATTAAATTTTCGCGTTCCTGATACACGCTTCGTGTGTTTTGCAACTTATGATATAAAGGGGATGTCCCGCAATTTCAAGATCTCCTCTGCCAAAAATTGTTTTCTTTAACTGACCTGGATTCATCATTCAACCCAAACAAGCTCCGCTGCTCAGAATACTGACGAAATACCTTCTGGATGACTGGAAATTTCCCTTAAAATGAATCACACTTGACCTTATGATGTACAACGCTTTCGAATGGGAGTTATTGTCAAACATGGATAGCAAATGGAGAAAAATTTATTCAAGTGTACAACGTGCATGAACAAACAATATATGCAATATTGGCCGGTAAACTGGACAAATTTAGCAGATCATTACGAAAATTTCCACAATTTATCTCTAGATGAAATGAGGTTGAGGGCATCAAAGAATGATTGCGAAAGCATTCGGCCATATTGCAATCAGCATTGATGAGTTGAATTCCAGTAATAACATAGCCTTCTTGGGTATTACATTGCACTATTACAATAATCTCTTTCAATTGGAGAACTACACTATTGGGTTCGAAATTCTTAACGACAATCTTTCGTATACGGGCGAGGTGGTGTATAAGCATATGATGAAAGTGTTAAGTGACTACGGCATTGAAAAGCGACTTATTGCAATCACGAGAGATAATTCTGGGCCAATGAATGTCACATTGAGGAAGTTCAAGGACAACTCAATTGTAAAACAAGATAGAATTCAATGGGGATATTAGGTGTGTGGGGCATGCATTGAACCTCATGACTGAGTGTATTTTGAACTACACGTTTTTAAAGAAGACCACATCCCAAAAATTTCGCTCAAATATACTGTCTATCGAGGGCGAGAGTTTTGTTGATCATATGAAATTTTTACCGGATATCATGCGTTCGATTGTCACTCAAATTCGCTACAGCCACGAAACTAAGAACAGTTTCCGAAAACAAGTTGACGCAAAAAAGGTGCTAAATGGCACCAATAAAGGCACAGAAAAAGTGGTGAAAGACAACGCCAGCCGTTGGCTTTCTACATATCGAATGATTGATCGGTTCATATACTTTCGAGAGGAAATTATGAAAGTTTTGCGTGTTGCTTATTCGGATTCAGACGGAGAAGTACACATTCCCGAATATTATGTGATTACCAACGCTGACTGGAAATATCTAGAGAACCTTCGTGATATTTTGGAGGTATTTAAATCTCCCACTATGAAGCTTCAAGGGTCATCATATCCAACGATTCACGAAAAAATTCCCATAATCGATGGTATTTTATGCACTTTCGACGATATGTTGAGCAACGAGTTTGCTAGTGGAAATTCAATTCTTTCTTGTGGTATAAGAGAGGCCAAGAGAAAGCTACTAGAATACTACCCCATATATGACGAGAGTATCGCACGCCTCAGACCACTTTACCTCGCCATGGTTCTTGATCCACGAATGAAGCTAGAGGCCTTTCGCGGAGTTTAATTCTCAGAAAAAAAGATAGATTCAATCAAAAGCTACTTTTATGAAGTTTACTCCCAATATCTGAGCCATTTTGGGAGTAATGAGTATCAAGCTCCCCTGAATTCAGCGCAGACTTCATCTGTTAGGAAGAGCAGGTTTCTTCTCGGTAGATGGAAAGACGGAGCTCACCTAGAGCACGACATCGAGAGGTACCTCCAGGAACCCCTTGAGCTCGAAGGCCAGGACCCTGTTGCACACCATGAAACCCGTCTGAATATACTGAGCAGAGCCAAAGAAAATTTAGAACCCGAAGTTTTGCTCACAATTGATGACGTTGAAGACGACGACGAAGTCGATGAAACTTCATCAGGAGCATACCTTGGTGGGTAAGTTCATCGCGATTTTTCAGCAACTTTTAAGTGGTTTCTCAAGCGAACCAAACACAACACTTCGGTTTTATAGCTTTTATGTTGAGTGCTTTGATTTAAAGTTGTATTTTTCGATCATACAGTTGTTTTTTTTTTAAAAAAATGAAATTATACGATTGTTTATTGCGTGTACTCGTACGCGACTAAAGAGCGTACAAAGCGTACGAAAATCGTACGTACTGAGTAATTACGCGGGTTTGCCCATCACTGGCTCATATGACGGCCGTGCATGCACTGTGTCGCACCCCGGAGACGAATATTTTATATTCGCGAATATTGGCAAAATGTTCGTAAAAATTTGATAGGGTTACATTCGGAATTCAAGCCAGTAACGCCGAAAACTATGCATACTGTGTAATTTCCGGGAAGATGATGCGCGCAATTTTTTTTTTTTTGGGTAACTTCGGGAGACGGAAAGTTTGATTTCCCCAACGCCACGGTTGGCCATTTCACTTATTAGAATGCGAGCCCTTGATAAATAAGCAAGAGAAGATGAAAATACTGGATATTATTTTAATGAATTTATCTAATGAATTCGAAGTGTAACGCACGAACACATTTATTTCGATTGTCTAAATCAGCAACTTTTAAACTCAAACATGGCTGCAAATTGTGAGTTTTTATTCTTTATTAATATATTCATACCCTCGCCTCTGCCCTCACATGGGGTCAGTGTGCATATTCACCTAATGTCTCCTGTTCAGTGCCTTGTCGGGAATTAGGAGACGACATCGGAGGCAAAAGGCCAAAAAAGAAAAAAAGAAAAAAAAAAACAAGCATAAAATCTCGAGAGGTAGGCGTGCCCCAAACTCAGTGTCAGAACACTAGACATGCCGCGCTACCCGATGGCACAATTATTGTTGGAAGTTGATACAATCCCCGAACGTCTGTTGAAGACTACAGCTAATTTTTCTGAATTCAAAATCTTACATTTCACGATTCTTGATGCATTATTATCTTTAATAAGTTTCTGTATTTGTCAGATACCTGGGTCCGCAGGTTCTAAACCAGTGCAGACGGGGTCTCTGAAGCGCGAGCTTAGAAATCTGTTTAGTGCTCGGCTTCGTGCACAGCTTCAGTATATACACATTGATACGTGGTCCTAAAAGGTACCTTTCATATTTTTCCTCTCATATTTCGTTCTCTTCATTGAAACAAAAGCCAGAATGATCCGAAATTCGAAGCACGAAAATCATGATATATACATAAAGGAGCCCGAGAAAACTTTTAAATTTTAATTCACTGCATATGTCAGAAATATGTTATAAATCTGCAAATTGTAAGAAGACGAAAGAAACAGGTAAGAAGGAAGATTGTAAGTTAGGAGTTGAATGAAGATTGTAGATTGAAACTTATTAAGTAGAAAAAGTAGTTAAAATAAGAATGGCCTTTCCAATATTAGATGCGGAAAAGCCGTGGTTTATATATTGTGGTTCCCGGGAACGCGGGTACGCGTTTCGGAAGGAGAAAAGGGGGTCTCGCAGGGGTTTCGCCAGCACCGTATTTTAGCCAAACACTTATACTCTCTCTGACAATTCTTGGTATTTTCCTAATCACTCAATGATTAAGTAATCAGCTCTTACGAAGTGTATCGTTAAAAACAAGAATGCGAAAGAATGGCTGCGCTGCACCCGTACACCCGCTTACCTCCTCAGTTTGTGCCCCGGTGAAATTTGATCAAAATTTATATTTTTTTAATTCTTTTTGGCCGAAATCTATTTTTTAATACTCTGGGAGTTCAAAATCTCAGTTCTTGACCAAAATATGTCTGGGTCTGTGAATTGCTACCACTCGAAATTTGGATGGAACCACCGCATATGGATGGCTGCGCGACATTACTGCTGCCCCACAATTTCTACCTTGCTCTGACGAAGATTGGTATTAATAACAACATATATATATATATATATATATATATATATATATATTTGCTATTGTGCCATCAACTAGAAGAATTAAATAGAGTGAGACCATTTCAAAATGGCTGTCATCATGACTAATTGTCTTCATGAACCCGACCAACTCGAGACCTGTAAACAAGGCCTTTTGGCTACTTGGAGCAAGACGCGCTAGGCATGCTTTCTGGAAGACACAAGGATCTTAAGGAACGGTCGCAAACCTGACTGCTTATCACGACATCAGAGCAGCAAAGAGTGAGCTGCACATGGGGCCGAAAATCAAGTCTGCAGCATAAAATTCTTAATTCTTCTTTCTTGAAGATTATGCATATACACGTCGGAGGGTATAATCGTATATGCCCATGGTAAGTCGCAGCGTATGCGTAGGTGGATACGCGCACCAACTCTGCCCTTCAAACTGAAGAGATCTTGTAGTCATTCAACTTCCCTACATGCAGTGGTGGGACAGATTGAACTTAGCCATCTTTTCAAAATTGATAGTACTCTGTGTAGTGGTGTGTGGTTCATTAGTTCATTAGCTGCTGCTTGGATTATTTACATGAGCCATAGTTCTAATGAATAATATTTAAAAAAATGGAGGGGGGGTTGTTGGCTTCAGGTTTCATTCGAGTGGTTTTTGGCTTTTGCGAGAAGGCCCAGACACGACACCATATCTCTTTGCTGATCTTCGTTCAGTGTCGAGAGACATTCTTCAGTTGTTCGCTTTGAATTTTTCGGTTATCTAACTTCAGCGGACGTACGACACGAACTTTAGAGCGAAACCATTTTTTTATAAATAAAAAATACTTGTACCTGTATATAACCGACGCATTATCCAATTGAATCTCTTGTAAATCCACCAGGATTATCTGATAGTAGTGGACCAGTACAATAAACCAGCAGGGGTTTTTTCGAAGTCCTCAAATAGAGCGGAAAAGAGTTTGAGTGATAGAGCTAATATCCTTATAAGCATCAATTAGACAACAACAACACCTGTGTTGAATTCGTAGACTCTGATACTACTGAACTTATTAGTTCAATGCACTGACTTATAAAAAAGCTTTCTGAGCAGCACACCATCAAAATCTTAGCCGCAGAGTTGTAAGAAACCGATTCAGCCTCAAGGCTTTGCGCTCAACACGCTCACCGCCACTTTGACCTTCGTAGCGCAATCACGAAAGAAAAAAAAAAACATCAAAACAAACGACTCAAAATGTTTTCCGGATAATTCGTTTTCGTCCGCCACAAACAAAATTATAATATCTCTAAGAACCTACTGAAAAATGAGAATTATGTCTTAAAAGCGAAAAAGTTTCCCAATGGTTAAATGAAGAATAAGAACCAAGCAGCAACCCAAGAATTGAAACATTTTGGCACTTCTCGTTGGTCCATCAGTCATCGAGTAGACGGAAACACAAGTGGCCAAGAACTTTCTCTCACAATGGAAAATTAACAATCGAGACGAATTAATGTTCTTGTCCAAAGAAACTTCTCCATCAATGCTCGTGCCCTGAGACCACTGGTTGTGGAAAATATGGTCAATTTCATACTCGCGAACCATGGTAGGTCTCTGTTTGAAAAGTCGCCAACATTTGGGGTACCTAGTTTGTTCATAGGTACAAAAAAGTTAAGTGTGCCGTTCAAAGGGACATTTGACTTTACAAGGGCAGAACAAAGGGGCCTCAAAATGATTGATTGGTACATTAGTACTATACAAAGTATAATCCGTGGACGCAGAATTTATCCTGACAATAAGTCTGATTGTGACGAAACTCGAGTGGACAATGGTGGTCCTAACGAAGCAAAACAACTACCCTGTCAAAGAGCAGATCTCGAAAGAAAAGAGATCGGGTTCGAAGTCTAAAGCTTACCAAAAAAAGACATCAGTCCAAGTGGCTTGGAACTACGCTACTAGTATGGTCTTTTGAAGTTAGTCCTAGCAGCTGATCGCCACTGAGAGTCGTTTATACTTTGTTTAAGAATATTTATTCACTTTTGTCATTTGCGTACGAAAGGTGGTATCCGACTTCTGCTTTTTGCTGGCGACGCAGGGCATTCGTCGAAGACCTGAACCAAACTTGCAAAGACAATGGGGTTTATACTCTTCGATCAACATCCACCTGCTCTGATCCCCTTCAGCCTTTTGATTTAGACTTTTGGAGATTTAAAAACCTTAAAAAGGTGACGCGAACCACCACGAGGTATATGATGCGTTGGAGCACATCAACAGGTTTGATTTCGTCGAAGTATAATATCACGCAAGGAGCAAAACATTTAATCGCGACATGATAGGATTTCGCTTTCCGGCCCTGGTCTAGAAAGTTTGACTCTCATCATGAGGAGGTTCCATATTCCCCACGAGTCCAAAGATGATATACATGCGCGAGACACGGTCCAACTCCGAAGAAGGACACGAACAGATTCTATAGTACGCTCCGGCAACCTAGTCCGGCAATAGCTCATGAAATTACACAACCTCGAATTTGTAGATTCCGTATGGGCACTCAAAACAGACGCGCAGAAATATTCAGAACTTTCGAAGACGTATAAAGTTGTTGTGGTGAACTTAAAGTACACCGATTTCTGTTGCTGTTACAAGATGGCATGAGGCTGTGAAGCACTGTTTAACGAAAAAAAAAAACATCACTGAGTGGTCCCCTGTATGGTTTAGTAAACCTGAACCGTCTGATGTAAATGTCCGGCAAGTGTAAACTGGTCATAGGGAAACGGAAGTGTTTTAGCAAGACACTGGCTAAGTAATGTACTGGAACGGTCAAATACAAAGAAGTAGAAAAATGACACTAAAAAATTACTGGCAGTGCGTTTGTCTTCGACAGGAAAACCGCGTTCGTTTTGTTCTGAGATACACCCCAATAACCGGACACACCCCTTAAAAGTTAAGGCACTTGGTTAATAGCTGTGAAATATTTCTATACGTGATATACCTGACATAAACCAACTCCCAGTTTGGATAGCTTAGCACCGTTTACCACATCATTCACTTGATTAATATTCTGTCCCAAATTTTCAAGAACAGAAATTTCGAGTAGATGGAATACCAAGCTGGGGAAAATTTCAATCGTAGTGAGTCTTTCTTCAACTAGAAAGTGGACTATGAGTCACCATGATCAGTCTATTTTACCCGGCAAATATAAGATTCTTAGCTCATTCACACAAAACATTATTGATGGGTACGTGGAGATTACCTACAGACCAAATTTCAACGAGAAAACCTGGCAAATCCATACATAGAAACAAATATTGCTAGCTGATAACGTGTTGAGCTACCAAGTTGGGCATCGCAAAGCAATGATAGTCTAAACTTTGAGCCATATAGCACAACCCTTCAGTCTCGATTCCATCAAACCCCTCCAGCCTCAGCCAAGCCGTACCGACAATATATAACGTTGGAAAAATCACTCCTTGTTTGTATATAATGGACTTAGCGAAAAGTACTGCGCCTCCAACAGAGTCTAAAGGAACTAGGTAGCTCAAATCATATCTTTCATCTGACTCAGGCACCCCGTTCAATTGATCAGCTTGCGCCCCTAGATGAAACATCTCTGCTTGAATATCCTCTGGAACAAAATTGGCGTCTTCCCATTTGCCTTCATCCATGAGCCGAAGCTGCTCTGGTGAGGGGGATTTTCTATGGCCACGCCAAGAGTTTCTATCGTAGTCCAAACTTTGACCACGCTCTATTCTCGGAACAATGATATCCTTCTCGGAATCCACAAACCTAGAGAGCATGTCTGGATGGTCAAATCGAAAAATGTCCGCATCCAAGAACAATGTAAACTGTTCTGTTTCAAGTGAATTCAAAAGAACAAAGTTTCTGCCGGTGGCAATACTCCGACGGCGCTGTCTTTGGACTTTAGGGTTGTGATCTGAAGATTTGAAGTTAGTCTGGAGAAAAGGAGCATATAGAACTGTAACCCTCTCGTAAGGACAAGTTGCATTTTTGGTAGCATCATCGAAGAAGTTCGTAACTATTGCAAGTAACTCTGAGGAGCCGCAATATATTGAAAGGCTAATCAAGGACTTTGGGTATTCCAATGACCCAATCACATCATAAAAGTCTTCGAAGGTGCGGCCCTTACCAAAGGAATTCTCGTTGGCAATCGAGGAGGTGATCAAGACAGAATTGTTCGCAGAAATCTCGGCTTCGTTTTTCAGATACACCAACTTCAGGTACCCCAAGTGCAAGTTTGTTTCACTCTTTCTTGTAAAGGATGTGGAGTGTGGGCCACGATCGGTCGTTTGGGGAGTTACCAATCCCAGGACGTCATATCCCAGGATATCATTTCCAGTGAAAAAGTTTTGTTGCCAAAGAATAAGAAAAATGACTACAGCTGTCAAACTGGATATGAGACCTGGAGGAGTGATCTTACTGTTTTTCATCGTCAAACCAAACACCACGATTTGCAAGCATACATGAAGTGAAGGGCTTGGGGGATAATCCAGTTTAAATACGACGTCAGATAAGATGCCGTACGTAGATAAAAGGAAAATAATAAAACAAGACGCATGTCAAAAATAAGCTTCTAATGCATAGGAGTGAAAAAGACAGTAGGGAGAAGGGGAAGAAGCTTTTATCAGGGCATAAGCTGAGCGACGAGTTCCCCATGCTTTTGACATATGAACCATAGATGTGGACTGGTCTCATGGCATGTTATAAAGCAACACCCAAAGGCTCTACTGAGTATAGATTCTAGCTCCCACACAAATAATTCTTTGTTTTATAGGGGGAAATTGTGAATATATGAAGGGTCGTAAATTTGGGGCTTGCGCGGATTTGTTTGGGAGCCCTCTTCCTGCGCGACACGCTGCTGCTCTTGGATTCCCATCCAGATTTAGCATGACGGATAATGATTCGGCATTCAGTTTGCGAAAGCTCGATCAGCAAATGTACACGGGTAAATTTGCGAAGAAGCCGAGGGCCAAATAGAAAAAGGTAACGCTATAAAGAAAGGACATATTTAAGTAAGTAATATAGAGAGGAAAATATTAGTAGAGCGGGGAGTAAAAGTTGCCGAAGACGATAAGTACCAAGGCAAAAAAACCGAAAGAAAAATGGAAAAAATGTGGCACCATTCCCCGAAAAAATATTGTACAGGAATATGTGAAAAGCGAATGAAGCAAGGTCGGAAGGTTTGAGTTCTCAACCTCCATTGACGCCTTCTTACAGGGTACATACTGAAAGAAATTAGAAAATCAATTCATAAATGCCGAAAAAAATTATAGCGGCTTCGGTCAAACCATTGGGAGGCAATATTGATCATGGTATAATCTAAATTGTGACTCCCTTCAGAGATCTCGTATAGTTTGTAAAGTTTGACCCAAATGGCACTTTCCCTCTGTTTTACTCTCTGTAGTGTTGTAGCCATCAAAACTAGTAGGGTTCGATGAAGCTGTTTTTTAGGGGAAAAGACTACTTTGATACGGATCATACCACCTTGCCTAGTGTTTTAGGTGATCAGATAACTCCGTACTCGTGACAGGAACTGGGCATTCTTACTGCAGGAGCTATCCGTTTTTCGAGTGACCAATATTTTTGGTTTTTTTTTTTACTTCTTTTTCTCTAAAAGAACAAAGTGTACTGTACTTGGTGTGCACATCACCACGATACACCACTACATCCCTTACCAACCTTGGCGCGACTGCACCAAAAACGCATGTCGCTGTCGAGATTTATTGATGCCGACAACTTACCCGGAACCTATTGTATCGATTAGGATGAGCGCCATTGTCCCGACCCGACCCGGGTAAGAATGTAGGAGTCTCTTGCGGTCTGGTGGCCCTTCTTTGGGGACATTTGAAGTCGTATTTTAATCGGGAGTTTCCCGCACTTACACAAGCTCCAGTATTAAATATAAAGAAAGCTGAATTCACAGAATGTAATAAGGACAAAAAAAAAACATCTCTTTTTTGGGGACTTCGTAAATTTGAGGGACTTTTGGGAAGTTCCTTGAAGCGCGAACTTTAATCCCTCAAATCTCGGCCAAAACGTGCGCCGAAGAATAATTTCCGTCAAGTTACATGCAGAACTTCATGTATCTGTTATTGAAGGCCGGAGAAATAACCACTTTAGGAGCATGCTCCTTGGACTCTGCACCAGGGCAAAAAGGTAGTGGTCAATTTATTTGCTCGTAAATTGTTCCAAGAATATGGTCAGATATTCGGAAACAAAAAGAAAAAGAGTTGAAGTCGTGTAATGCGGGAGATTTTAATTCCGGCGTTCTGCGAACGAACGAACGAACGAACCCCACAACATTTAAGCCCGCACACATAAATTCTGAAGAGGCTATGAGCGAAGTCTCATGGGAGGTGACTTGTAGGGAGTAGGTGTGAGTATCATGAATTCAACACGGGCATATTTCGACTTGTAGTTATTGCTTCAATCAAAGCTAAACCCTCATTATTATCAGTGTTGAAAATCTTCTGAAAAGATTTAATATTCCGGTTCTAATCAACTTTAAATGACGTAAATATAATTTCAGTTCTCGTTGTGCTGTGCAGTTTAATTTGAGTACAGTGAGGTTGTCTTCAAAACTTTTTGTGGGGATGTCCTGACTCAGAGTTAAGGAAAATCTTTCTCGAGACACACAAGTCGCCATGCTTTTGGTGATCTTGCATTTTATGAGATCCCCCACTTTTGGCGCACGGTGTGCACCGAGACAAAGCCCAGCCCGCAGAATAACAATTGACGACATTCAACCCTTTCAACAAAACAAAATATAGGATACAACGCGCAAAGTGGACATTGCTCCAAATTTAGTGGAGCCGTTCGCAGAGAATTCCACCCAGAAAGCACGGACAGAAAATACCGTCAAAACCATATGGGGTACGTAACATCGCCAAGGCTATTTGATGAGCATCCGACATTCATAGCCAGCCACGAATACGGCGCATGATAAAAATCATGAGTGTAGAATCACCGAGAGTTGACATATTTCTTTTTTACGTTTTTCTAGTTTTATGGCGCCCATAACGAATGGAGCTTGAACAGCGTACGAGCTCCGTGAGTCTAGGGGTGCTGGTGCATAAGCGGCATCACCGGTGCTCGATCGAGCATGATAGACCGGAATGTGTTTACTACAAAACCGACCACGGAAATCAATTTTAGGCCAATGCATGCAGATCAACCACAAAATAAAAAATAAAAACAAAAAAATTACAATACCCTGACAGCGAATCATTCCGGAGGTACGAGCTATGTCTGGGTTTTGGGGGCCGCGCCTTTCCCGGAGTTATCTCGCCATTGGATATCTTTATGCAGCCTCAACACATGACTAAATCAAAAAAAAAAAAAAAGGAAAAGGGGTCACGGAACACACCACCATGCTTACCGAATACTAATATTAACCTCCAAGGTAAGGTTGGATTCTTAAATTACCTTAGGGTTGGATTCTTCTTAAGAATTTGAAAGAAAAAAAATAGCGTCCTTGCCTGAAAAGGGGCGAGAACGCGATTCTCGGTTTGATTGCAGACATGCATCCTCAAGCCGCGCACATAAGTGATAGTGGGGGGCTTGGAAATCGGTAACCTCGTTGCTACCGCTTGCGGACACTGGTGTCATGTTTACAATCTTTATCAATGGTCACCAAAGTGCTTCGATTGACTTAGTCTGAAAGATCTTATGTATATATCTCAAATTGCTTTGAGCTACAAATGGACATATGAAGAGGAATATAGCATTGCCCTCTCCAAATAAAACTCATATTCATGGATTTACGTCCAGAAATATACTGGGAAATGTTTTTGTTGCTTGTGCATACTTCCTGTGTCTGGAAGAACAACAAGCCTGCACTGCGGTGTGGCTTTCTTCAAAACTCATGTCATACACAGGATATTAGCTATGTACCACGCTGAGGATTTAATGTGACTGTTTAGTAGTCAAACCTTTGAAAAGTTTTTTAATTAGTATAGTAGCATCCCTGCCTTTTCAAAGGCACAAACAATTGGGTTTCCTTTAATTAGGCGACAAAAATGCTCAAAATCTTTTGTGCAATATTCAAAAACTGAGATAAAATCCAGGTGACTTCTTTTTTGCTACTTGCAAATCCATCACTCACACTCATTAGTCCTGTATGACCGTATCCAAGTTCCTTTCGTTGTCCAGTATTCTTTGGCATTTTGCGATTCGTTGCTAGGACGAATTACGGATTTGTTTTTCCTGTCTTTTCGTTGAGCATCATATACTTGGGAGCTTGGAATGTTAAAAACTCGATACATGCTTGTCTTTCGTGACTTGAATATCTGTGAATCCAACAAAGCCCATCATTTCCATTACACTATATGATTGCAAGCCGCTTACCGCCATAAAAAAGATCGGAAAACTATATCAAAAAGAAAACCCAGAAATTTCGGTTTTCTTCCCTCAACAGACTCGGTAAATCCAACAATGGTGCCCACTCATTCACGGCCATCTAGGAGTCAACAAACTTTCACGCAAGAGGACTTCAATAAAGATATACATACCACAACTTACATGCCTGCTGTTCATAATGAGGCTCATAAATCCAGCTTTCCTAGCGGGACATACCGGGAGCCATCGCTGCGCCCACCGCAAAGAGCCCATGAAGGGTTTTCGCTACCTGAATCTGGTTCCTTTCAACATTCGTTTAAAAACTATCAACAGAACGATGATTCCCGTGACACAGGAGTCAATTATTTACCCAATTATCCTTGGTTACAGGAAATGAGTCCATTACATGGGTTTCCGTGGACGGAACCTTTGGACCAGCCAACTAAGATACAAAATTCAGATGATATTTCTATTGAAAACGGCAACCAATATATCCACACCACCTACCTCAAACATCCAGACACTTTGGGTTGTCTGAAACCTGTCGAACGTCCGATTACCAATTGTCTAACTTCATTACCGCAACAGATATCACTAGCCCTAAATAACAGGGTTCAAGACTCCCTGCGTAGCAGTCTTTGTGCTCCTCGGCTCCTAGGCACAAAACTGCTCAAAACACCATCTTTGATGCCACCAGAACTCACACAAGTTCCCACTCCCTGTTCGCAGGATCATGAAATCACCTTTTCTGAACATTATGAGGATAGCGACACTGGGAGCCCACCCTGTGAGCAATCTGCAACCTTGAGTTTCAACCAACCTTCTAAGGAAGTGAAGCTTCTGCAGGATGACAGGGAAGCGTTTGCTAAACTTGGACCTACTCTAAGAAACATAAAATCGCAGAAGTGGTGTGTGGTTTTAGTGAAAATATTAAATCAACTTCAACGGGACATTTCGTTAGATGATTTCTACAACTTGCTTTACAATGCAACCCCTTCTTTTGACTTTTTTCTAAAAGGAGAAAAGCTGGATTCTAACTCCGCTGAACATCTTGGGATGCGGTTGAAATCACTAAAGATGTTTCATCTTGTTCTAATTACTTTTCAAACCCCCAGAATGACAGTCGGGCTCCTTGAAAATGTTCCCATTCAAAATTTGCGAATATCTATTCCGAAATTTCATGAAATACTACGCACATCCTTGGCCATAAAAGTCGTCTCTGCGTTGGTCAAGAAAGTCGACTCTTCGGAAATGGGTCATTATAAAGTTTCCCGCATCACCATTTATAAGCTCTACTACATCCTTTGTCAGAAATTCGTCCAGAAATACCCGGCCATTTCAAACTACCCAGGCTTTCGAGAAACTCTCACTTTGGGACAGCTAAGGCTAGGAAAAATCACTAACTTGCTTTATCCCAACATTGTGACAAGGAAAATTGGTAGACGAGGAGATTCTAAAGCCCACTACATCGGCCTTACATTAAATCACTCCATTCTCGACGAAGGCACCCTTCGTTTGGCTGAGCTTGAAATACCCAAGCTAATGGAGTATTTCAGATTAAACAGGGGCATAATTAATGCCAATCACGGGAAGCACCAGGATGAGGACGAATGCAACTCGGCAGATGCACTTTGCTCCAACCATGCATCAAAGCCAAACTTTACACTAGCCGTCTCCTCCTCTGAAAAACCTTTGCACTCTTACGTTGATTCATGGAGTGTATACCCAGATACCGACTCTTCTTTTCCGATTACCACGGAAACACCTTTCCCCGGAAAAGAAAAGTTCCTGGGGTCTAATATAGTATGGAAAATGCCTTGGAAACCTTCAGGCTAGAAAAGGACTCAAATAATGGTCTCTAACGGCGATTTTCTTACGCTTTTCATAAAAGTGATGACAGTTATATCAGGGACAATCGAAGTTAGTTGAATTTCTTTTATTTTTTTTTGAAACATGGAGTGTTTTAGCTCAGTTGGGACGTGATTTGACTTGTTTGATTCCAATAAAACCCGATTTGGACCCTCTGCAATCATGAAGATGAAACTCGATTGATGGTTTGATTACCAAATGTACAAAAGATTGAGCATAGCTCAAGAATTTTCTTGTTATTTCTCAAAATAGTCTCACAAGACTTTCATAATGTTCAAGTAGACAAATGAATTTGTTCGAGGCGCTCATTTTCGGATACTAACTTGGTGAGGGCAAAGTGCTTGATTATCTATTCCGGTTCTGGTGACTCCGGAAAATGCAGTCGTTGATTTTCTGAGCAGGCTTGGAAAATTGGTTTGTCTTTTCAGGGGACAAAGAAAATTTTATGAGAAAATATTAAGCAATTCCTGTCGTCATGTTCCCACGGAACACCTACAATATCTAGACTAATATACATATACTTTAGAGCATTGCGCTTTTACCAAAAATGCATAGATTACTTGCTTACATGAGGGTGATGTTGAGCACAACCTCAAATGATTCCATCATTCCAACACAGCAGGAGCTTGAAGGGCAACAGAGGAAGTTAGCTAGAAGATTTAGACGTTTCATAAACACGTATCTGTTTCTCCGAATAGTTCAATATACTCTAAGAAATCTATTAGCTTTTGCCAGTGATTCTTTTGGATAAACTGTCAGTCATCGCTCTTCTGAAAACTTTGGGGACTGTTTGTCTTCAATGGAGAAACTGCTCTCTTTTAAGGGGGGCACTAATGCTCACAATTATGATCAATTATTTCATCAAATTGGGCAACTCGGCATAAATCGATCTGCTGATACATAAGACAGTTCGATCCCAAGAACATCGTCTATCTTTGTATCGTGCCTAGATTTTCGCTGTTAGCCGAACACCGATATATAATGAAGCAGAGATGTGTGTCTTCATGAGAGTTGGTCGATTTTAATAACAGTGCAGGGGATATAAAGATGGACAGCATATATTGAGGTCAAACACTGAATGCATCGAACACGGAATCTTTTCTTTTGGAAGCTTTTTCTTCTATTTGAAGACTTTCCGACGCAAGAAACTTTTGAAATCCAGTAAAATTGTCGTCGAATTTGGTGCGTCGGCCCAGCGTGCCATCGAGTTTCGCCGAAGCAGACACCAGTGCATTTCTGACGGTGGTGTGCTGACACGCGCATCAAAACAACAACAAAACCAAAAAGTAAACAACACATCCATATCTTCGTTTGATCGTCTGACACACCATTATTTTTTCGTATTTTTTTTTTTTCAAAAATAACGGGTGCGTATAGATTTCTTTGTCAATATACTAACTATGAAAATACAGCGTATCAATTCCCTAATACTAATACTAACCTCTGACCCATTCGCTTTCCCCCAAAATATGATAGAATTGGATATATGGAAAGATTTAACCAAATCTTAGCCAACTTACGAAAAAGCCACTATTATTCAATACATGACCCTACGTGACTTTAGGGATTGGCTTACCGATATTCAGACTGACTTCAAATTTCACAAACGGGACAATTTGCGAAAGCGAGAGTCTCAAACGAAATTATACAAGCGAAACGATTTACTTCTGGCTGGCCTGGACACATTCACTTGTCAACTGACGGGAACGCCCATAATTAAGCTTGGGATAAATGGTATTATATTGGTCAAAAGAGCGAAAAACAATCTAAAATGTGACTGCAAATCCAGAATTACGGCTCTGTATGCTAGCGGTTACGATCATTTTCGGGGAAAAGAAATCAACGTCATTGAACATGGCGATATGATTGTAAAAGTGACATATAACTGGAAACACAAACACCCTGGCGCCAGACTAGATCACTTTAATATGTCCACTTTATCAAAAAAAAAAGAGATATACTCTTCGGATTGTCGTTGGAAGAGGAGTCACGTATTCAGATATTGACGAAGCTAGAAGTCAAAATTAGGGTAGTCGTAAAGGAATTCTTACACTCCCGGAATTACTTAAAATCAAACCTAATCATGTCAGGTATGAAAGAAGATTAACTCTCGAATCTTTTGCCCTCAAATCTAAATCACTAAGCAACCACGTATTCGGCGTCTTCTATGCATCTTTAAAGACTTCGTGACTGACTTCTTGAAAGATAACTCTTTTGAACGTTAGACCAGGACAGTCGACCAGGTGGAAGTTTTTTTGAAATGAAATTACAGAACTTCGGAGGCGTTTTACGGTAAACAAAGTTAATGAAATTTATAGGTTAAAATTGGATGAGGTATCTTGGTGTACAATAGATAGCTGCGTTCGGAATCCGAAAAGCAAGAAGAAGCAGTTGCTCACTTGAAATTGACCAAAAAAAAAGTGTGCGAATTGCCGTGCCGAAATTTGACGACACTTTTGACGGGCCTCGAAACTTTTAGGCAGGGGTGCATGGCAAAGAAACGCACTCACGGACAAGGTGAGCTGAGCCCGCGGGAATTCCCAGCCCGAAAATCAATGAAAGTTCCCGGAATTCGTTTGAGAACTTTTTTTTGCATAAGGCAATCATAATGCGTTGCCTGCTAGTGGCATAAAAAGCAACTTCTTAAGAACATGAAGGAGGAAAACAAGATTTGTAGTCGCATAGACGAAATCGGGGCTTTGAAACATGAAACATTCGTCAAAGCCGGTCAACTAAAAATAAGCTACTTAAACTCGCACCATAATCTCAGCAGCAGGTCCCTCGAACGGGCGCACTACGGTCATTGCGCTATTTTCTCCAGATCAATAATAAATAGGAACCATGCAATTCCTAGAATTTAGAGATATCTAGAGATTAATATTGCTTCACGGAATACACTTCCCTATTTAATAATCGGGGCCTTAATTGAACAGACATTTTTTAACTTGAATGCGCTGCTTTGTTATAACTTTTGGTGTCTGCAGCATAGATGTTCAAAACGCCTACTCTACGCATACGTAGCTACTCCGAGTAGAGTAGCAAATTAAAATCCAGCGTATGCGTATGAGTAGCGTTGACATGTGGCTACTCTACTCGGAGTAGGGTAGAGTAGTAATTGCTTGTTGAGTAAACAAAATTATAGTGGCAAATCTATATTCGATTTAATTTCTGAATAATATAGCCGAAAAAGAAAAGTTTTTAATAATAATAAACCTAAATCCGAAGCATTCGAGCTTAAATTAAAAAGGGATTGATCTTTATTGTACAAAAATATCCATTCCTTCTTCCACTTCTTCAGGATTGTCGTCATCCGTAACAAGCCCAGTTTCATCCACCTCTCTCTCAACTTCGAAGAGTTCGGGATATTCCAATTTTTCACCTTTGTCATTATCCATTTCTTCGTCAGGCAATGATTTTCGTCATTTGTGATGATTCCCCGTGATTTGAGAATTGCCAACATCTGTATTGATCTTGACAGAAGCCGTCCTCTCTTCTTTGTCACTATGTTTCCTACTCGAGAAAAGAGCGCTTCTGAAGGTGCTGACATAGCTGCCACAGCAAAATAATCCCTTGCAATGTGCGAAATGATCGGGAAGCGTTGCCTTTGAGTCTTATAAAAGGCAATGACATCCTGGTTCCCGCTCTCGCGTGGTTCTCTAAGGTATTTTTCAAATTCATCGTCGTCAATCTCGCTTTTTTCATCAACAAAACAAAACCCAGCATCACCAAATTGCATAGGGGATCTCAAATCCGGATCAATAGGATTTTCGTCTAAATCATCTTTGAAATCCTTCTTGTACTGGAAGTAGACCTTAAAAAAAAGATCTTTAATAGCGCGAATTTTGTCCTCTGAGAAACCAACATTTTCAAATATCGCTAATTTATATCGTGGATCAAGTACAATAGCAACATAAAGCATCTTGTTTGATGTAATCTTCTCCTCGTGTAAAGGGTAATATTCAAGTAACTTTTTTCTGGCCTCCTCCAAGCCAAAATCAATGAGAGGATTTTCTATCAGCTCGTCTTTGTCCTTAAAGGAATTTAATTTCGTCAAGACACCGTATACCAAAGGAATTGTTTGATTGATTGTAGGGTATGAAGATGCTTGAAGTCTTAAGGTGGGAACACGAAAAACTTCTAAAATATTGCGAAGGGTCTTCAAGTAACCCCAATCCTTAGTGGTAAGCTGAATTTTCTCGAGATCAGCAGTACTTTCTGAAAATTCCCCATAAGTCAACCTCAAAACACTCATGATCTCGTTCCGAAAATGAATAAAGCGATCGATCATGCGGTAAGTAGAAAGCCACCTGGTATCGTTATCTCTTAACATCTTTTCTGGACAGGTACTCGAGGATTCTGTAGCCTTTTTCGCATCAACTAGCTCTTTGAAGGTATTCTTCATCGAATGACTATATTTTATCTGAAGAATGATCAAGCGCATAATTCGTGGTAAGTGTTTCATGCGATAAGCAAAATCACGCCAAGATGGGTTTATCTCGAGAAGGTTTTCCATTGATTTTTCGAACTTTTGGGTTCCATTTACCTTGAAAAATGTGTAGTTTAAAAGTGCCTCGGTTGACAAGTTCAAGACATGTCCCAGACACCGAATATCACCGTCGAATTCAATTTTATGATCAATCATCTTTTTCTTGAAGTGGTTGATCATGACATTCATCGGGCCGGCGTTATCTCTTGTAATGGAAATAATACGCTTTTCGATTCCATATTTTCCCAAAACTTGTATCATG
>JAJMHT010000234.1:0-12716 GCA_030583145.1 Metschnikowia vanudenii
TAACCCCAAACTTGTGCCAGAGTGCGTACAACGGCATTCCTTGGCATTCCATAAAGCTTACCAACTCAGAGCTATACTTTCTTCTAATATAGGTTGAATAGTCATTTAAGAAAGCATCAGCTGTTTTCATTTCTGAATTCCACCAGTACTTCGAGCTATCATCCAAATATTGTTCGAATGGTTCAATTCTTTCAGCTCTGGATAACATTTGAATTTCCAACCAAATATCTCTAGTTTTGTAACTCTCTTTCCCAGATAATCTGTTTACCAATCCCCGTTTTTCGACAATATCCATGATGGTTTGGTCTAAGATTTTCGCAACTTGGTGGATCCAGTAATGACCACGGAGGTAGTAAAAGCCCCAGTGCACCTTCCGATTGGTGAAATTCGCCTGCTCATAATCCTCCGTTGTTAAGATTTCCTTTGAGTATGGGTAGGATTTGTAGACCTTCACAAACATCTCATACCACTTGTATGAAGTGACTTCCGACAATGGTTCTGCGTTTCTGAAGATGGCTTCCAAAATAGAGTTGAAGTTCAGCTGCGCCAACTCTAACTTTGGGTCATCATACTTCTCGTCGGTATCTTTCGTTTCAGGGAGTGCGTCTCTCAACTCTTCCAAAGATAATTCCGCTTCATCCTGCACCTCAACATCTCCAATTTCTTCGAATGCGGTTTCAAAAACTTCTTTCTTGTATCTGTCACCAAGAATCGCCTTAAACAACTTTGTTTCGTCGGGTGAGATTTCAATTTTTCTTGAGGCTTCCATTTTGTCGCGAGGTTGTAACGATTGACTTCTAATCTGTTGTAATTATTGCAACACTATTAGATGATGCGTCCGTTATGCTTACACAGGCAATATTTTATAGTGGTTCCGATTTGTAAGTAATCGTACGTCCACTGTGGATTTAGCTATGTAATTGATGGAGAAAGAAAAAGAAGAAAGAAAAGAGAAAAGAATCTCCTTCTACGATCGAATGAAAAATTTTCACTCCATGGTATCCGGAGTCGTGTCCTGATCATCCCGGAGTCGTGTCCTGATCATCCCGCGAAAGTCTGGACCCGGTTAATCAGAACGCGGAAAAGCCAACACATATAAAGCACGTCAAGTCGGTTCTTTCCATCAAGTTTCATCTAAAACATCGTCAGAATGAACCTCGATTATCCGTATAAGATGAGGGTATACGTAATTGCCGCAGCCACATTTGTTGTGGCTATTCTCTTTTTCACGAATTTCATCAATTACGTGAAAATTCTTCTGCAGTCGACTTCGGACAACTCGATATGTCCCATCTACGAAGCCAGGGCACCTCCCAACTTTGTTTCAGACAATTCCACGGTTTTGAAGATTTTGAGAAGCGAGACCTATAGACAAGAATCGGTGGAAAGGCTTTCGGGGGCAGTTCGCGTGGATACGCAAATCACCGACAATTTGCCCGATGTAACTGAAGCACCTGAAAAATGGCACCAATTTGGCAAGTTTCACGAGTATTTGGAAAATCACTTCCCCAGGATTTACGAAGTTTGCGACGTGTACAAAGTCAATACCTGGGGACTTGTTTTCCACTGGAAAGGGTCCAATAAAGCCTTGAAACCATTGCTTCTTGCGGCTCACCAGGATGTTGTTCCCGTGCAAAAGGATACTTTAAAAGACTGGACATATCCACCTTTCGAAGGCCATTACGATGGAAAATACCTCTATGGACGTGGTGCTTCCGATTGCAAGAATTCTCTTGTTGCGGCAATGGAGGCAGTGGATTTGCTCATTAAGGAAAACTACCAGCCACAGAGAGGCGTCCTTTTGGCGTTTGGGTTTGACGAAGAGGCCTCCGGTGTCCACGGGGCAAGTGAGATTGCAAAGTTCATAGAGAAGAAATTTGGACGAGACTCGGTTTATGCCATCATCGACGAGGGACCAGGCCTTTTGACGGATGGTACGACCGGAATGTTGGTCGCTTCCCCGGGAACGGGCGAAAAAGGATATACTGATATTCGTGTTGACTTGTTCATGAAGGGTGGACATTCCTCTATCCCTCCTGACCATGGAGCTATTGGGATCATGGGCGAGTTGGCATACAACATCGAGCAGGATCCTTATTCTCCATTACTTACACAGGAGAACCCCTTGCTTCACTACATGCAATGCTTGGCGGTGAACAGCGGGGACAAAATGAGCAAATTGAAGAAAAAGACCATTTTGCGCGCTGGTGTCGATAAGGTTGCCAACTCTAAACTTGTTGGAGCGATCACGGAAAACAGAATGACAAGGTATTTAATCCAGACATCCCAGGCATTGGATATTGTTTTTGGAGGAGAGAAGGCCAATGCACTTCCCGAAGATGTTGGCATGGTCGTTAATCACAGAGTCGCCATCGGCAAGAAAGTGATTGATGTCGAGAACCATTTTATCTCGCGAGTGGTCGCTTTGGCCAAGAAGTACAACATGAATGTCGAGGCTTTTGGCAAGTCTGTGGTGGAAACAACGAATTCCGCCGGTACATTCCGTATCACCACCTTTGGCAAAAACCTTGAATCCGCTCCAGTGACTCCTTCTTCAGGAAAGGTATGGGAGTATTTGGCATCCACGACCAGGCACGTTTTTGAGGATTTGGTTCTCAATAACACTCTCGGGTATCCTATTCTCACTGCGCCAAGCTTGATGCCTGCCAATACCGATACCAGGTACTACTGGAACTTGACAAAGCATATCTTCAGATACTCGCCAATGATTGTTGACATGTTCCAGAACAACATCCATAGTGTGGATGAAAAGATTGAGTTCGATGGCCACTTGCAGTTGACAGCTTGGTACTATGAGTACATCCAGAATGTGGACAGCAAGTCTGCTGAGTAATATTTAAAGGAGGTTATCTGCGTGGAAGTTTTAAAACAGTGTACATGTTGAAGAGAATGTTGTACAGTTACGAAAGAGTATATAGTTGAATATATGTGTTGGGCAGATGTTACGAAAGAGTATAAAGCTGAGTAGAAGTTAAGAAAGAATATTCAGATTGAGCAGAAGTTAAGCAAATGTCTAGTATCATCCATTACCGACTGGGCGAGGCTTTGTGGGGCCTGTTCCAAATAAACACAGTGAAATCAAAAAAAAAAAAAAAACACACACACACACACACACACACACTATTTCAAGAGTTAGTTTACCCTTGGAGATTAGTCATTAACGTTACTTACATTTGAAGAGCTTGGTAAACATGTATGGGAATCAACACTGGCTATCGAATCTTGTCTCAGTGATGACGAGTCTAACACAATACTATGTAGAATGCCCGTACATTAACAGAGAAATGTCAGCAAAGATTCAAATAAAAATTTCAGAGCCTTCTTGATTTGAGAATCTATAAAAATTATCAGCTCATACAGAAGTTAGACGGAGGTGGCTCAACCAGTTGATGCACGTCACAATTGAATGTAAACAGTGCAAGAAACATTCACTTCCTCAATTGACCAGCTTAGTAATTTTTAGGTTAGTGGCAACATCACATTGATAAGGCTGACCCGAGAACATGTTTCCAAACCTTTTCTGCATTACTGATACATTACTGATACTTTTCCAGCACATTCACAGACCCGTACTGGGTTCTCCCCATACTACAATACCACTCCTTTTAAACGTTCATTTACTATGCTAAAGTACAAAACCGCCACATCGCGGGCACCTAACTGATCTCCTTCTTCTCCAAAGGATTGTATCTCAAAAACTTCTCGATCAAATCGACGTGTGTCAACACCATTCTTCTACAGCAGTATCTCTTCAACTTGAGCTGGTCCAAGGCATCTCCCTCGGTCAAGGTCTCGTCCTGCAACAACGTCAAGTACGTCTCCCATTTGTCCCCAACGACCTTGCCGCATGAGAAACAACGAATAGGAATGATCATTGCGTGTGTATATGTTTAGGGCTGGGGTGAGGAGGAACTACCACTGGGGGTGGTTTTTCATGGTGTTTTTTTCTGGCCCGCACTGCATCACCATTGTGCGGAGGTGCGAGAAGAGCTCAAGGTTATGGGGAGGCACGGGTGTGCACCCAGTGGCATCGCATTCTCAAGGTGCCTCATCACCCTAAATTTTTCATCCAAGCCAAGCACCGGCATTTAAGAGAAAGGCTAAAATCGTTTGTTTTTGCTGTCATTATACACACATACAATGACAGACTTCTCAGATAGGTGGACGAAGTCCATGATTTCAGGGGGCAACCCTCTAGCTTTCCCGGGGATGTCGCTTCCCGCGATTTCCTCCGTGGACGGTAAGCACTCCATCATCTGCTTATCTCACCAGCTTCGAGTGTATTTCCTCCAGACAAGACAGTGCATCAGAACCGTCGATGTGGACTTGTCTCGGGCTGTTTCTGTTCACTTGGATCCAGGCAGCGATAACCAAATTGTTGTTTTCACCACAAATGAAATCTTCTATGTCAACTGGAGGGAGAAGGTGGACAGCCCCATTGTGGCCAGACAGCCCATCTCGCCCTCTTTTGAAGGCCTCCAACAAGTATTCAAATTGTCGACATCGACGTATTTTGTTGCCGCAGAGGAGGACTCGCTTCTCCTGGTGTATGCCATCGACCGAGAAAACGCCACTGCGGTCAAAATGTTAGAATTTGATGCCGTTCGTGCGTTTTCCGTTTCTGCAAATGGCCATAAGCTTGCACTCGTGCTAGACTCGGGAGATGCTGAACTTTACGACATTTCCGCCGCTGTAATCGACCTGGGCGCCATACCTAAAGTTGCGTCGGTGAGAACCTCCATCCAAGCCACCAAGGAGACATTCAACGGCCAGTACAAGACCGTCACGTGCGTGTGCGTATCCAATTCTGGAGTCATTGCTATTGGTACGTCTTCTGGGGTGATCAACATGTTATACGGCGGGTCTTCGACCGGCAAACCACAAAGAACTCTTCGTTGGCACATCGATCCCGTCAGGTGTCTTGCATTTTCTGCTGACGAGGTCTACTTGGTCTCTGGTGGTAACGAGAAAGTGTTGGTATTCTGGCATTTGGAGCTGGACCGTACCCAGTTTCTCCCAAGGTTGTCTGGCCCCATTGATTGTATTTCTGTCGATAAGAACCGCCCAGACCATTATACCGTTGCTTTGCGTCTTGCGAACGGCCACAGTATTCAGCCTGTGCATGAAATATTAACCATTCTGGCGGTGGATTTGATCTCGAGATTATCGGTCAGCCCTGTTTGTCCTAACTTTACAGTCCCTGTGCGTCGTGCCATTGAAGTTGGACGTAGAAAGTATCAAACCCCAGATAGTGACGTAACCGTTCGTCACGACATAACTGCCCCTATGACCGTGCACCCAACATCAAAACACCTCTACTTTGCTCGCGGTGCGTCAATTCAAGCGTTCGATGTCGTGCGTGGTGAACAGGCATTTGTGCAACATGTTGTTTCGCAAATCTCTACCGGTAGAGTGAGAAGCGAACGGAAAGTCGAGGATCCCGTGGTGTCTGCCCTTGCCTTTACAGCTGATGGCCAATGGATGGTCACATTCGACTCCATGCCAACCCTGGACTTTGATAATTTGATGCTGAAGAAAGATGTTGCTTACGCGCTCAAATTCTGGCACTTGAAGGATTCCACATGGCTGCTTGCACTGAAGATTGTTGATCCCCATGGCGCAGGCGTAGAGGTTGGTGCTATTGTCACACCAGGCGGTCATTCCTTCACCACTATCGACAAGAAAGGCGGTATTCGCGTATGGAAGCCCAGACCAAATCACGTGGGCGGGATGACCTCCACTGCGGCCACATCTGATGCACAAAAGATGGTGACCCAAACCGTTTGGACACTCCGTCGTGCAAGTCCACCCAAGGCCATCGTGGCCCCTGTTGCTGCCTGTTATTCCCCTGACCGGTCGCTTTTGGCAGTCTCCCACGGTACTTCCGTTAAAGTTCACGACCCCGAGCTGCTACATGCGACCGACTTCTGCCTTCCTGCAATGGATCTGTCGGTGGAGTCGCTTTCTATCATCAACTCATGTTTGCTCATTGTATCCCAAAGAAAGATTGTACTGTTCGACTTGGTTACTGCGCGCGAAACTGAATTCTCTGCTCAAATGTGCGTTCCTGGAATGGCTAATCTTGTTGCTGTTGACAACACTAGACAGCTTATTGCTGTTGCCACAAATCAATACCACTCGGATCCCGAATTTGGTCTCCACGGAAAGATCCTTCTTTTCCGCCCACACTCAGTCACCCCCATCTACACAGCCAAGCATTCTCTGGCAATTGCTTCCTTGGCTTGCACATCTTCCGGGTTCATATTCGTTGATACCGAGAGCCGGATTGGAGTCATTGCCCCTGAGATCAGACAGGCTTTGAGCGGGGCAAATGAAGAAGATTTGTCTGCACAAATGAACAAGTTGCTAGTGAGCGCACAAGCCACGGCCAATGTGTTGTTTGCACGCTCTGCCGACGAGAACACGCAATCTAATATCAGCGATGATACCACCAAGTGGACCTCTCAAAAAGCAGTCGATGTTGCTGTATTGCAGCCTATTTTCTCTAATATCGAGGGAGTCAGCTTAGACTCTTTGTTCGAGAGAGTTGTACGTGCAGTTCAATAGGGTTTCTTTTTCTTACACTTTAGCTGTCACAGTCATCACTTCGCCTTTACAGGCTCATATAGATCTCGCATATAATGTACATTATTTCATGATATTTACCCAAACCCTTGTTACCACCACTTGCCGGAGTTACTTGCTTCTCCTTTGTGGCCGCGGAGTGCTAACACTCCCTCGATTTTGCCCAAGGCCGTCTCAAGAAGGTCTTTCCTCTCCTGAAGCTCAATGTGCTTCTTTACCTTCGGATCTTCCTTTGCAAAACTTTCCAACTGATCCCTCGTCATGTTGTTAAAGAACTCGTCGTCAAGCTTCCGAGGGAAATTGTAATAAAAGTCGCTGAGCAATTCCACGTTCAAGAACAAAATTGCCGTCGATGTAAGCTTCGTGGATACAGCATCAAGAAAGATCTCAGGGCATTGATACTTATTTTCTTTGCTTTTGCATTTCTTGGAGTTCTTGACAAATTGGTATCTCATTTTAAGTAGCTTCATGCGCTCTTGAAGAAATAGGGCATATTGACCGGTTTCAATGAGTGCTTTAGAAAACCCCAACGCCTCTCTTGAATCCACAATATCATCCGTTTTCTTCGAGGACTTGAGCTTTTCCAAATACCTCATGACTTGCAGCAATTTGCGTCCACCAATTTGCTTTTTGAGTGACGACTGAACACTATCGCATTGTCTCATTTCTTCGCGAAGTAGTTCAACAGCATTATCTTTACTGCTTGACCATTCTCTGTCCTCGATTTCAACCTCGTATTTGTAAGGCTTTATACAATTTTCCACTTGATCAGCCGTAAAATAATATTTGGTTTTAAGAACTGCTTTTGCAGAATCTTCGACAACTTGTCGAGCCATTGGATGGTTCGCAAGCTGGGTGCTATCGACCAAGTTGTTGATCTCCGTGACCATTGCATCTGAAACTAAGGAGGTAGACAATCTGCCTACCCCGAGTTTTGTCAATGAGCTAGATGCCAAGTCTAATTTTCTTTGCCAATAACTGTCATCGTCCACAACAGAAAGCTGACTGAGTTCCCTTAAGTTTGGCTCAATAGTAGAAAAAAGCGAGTCCCTAGTGGTTGTGTCGGAGTTCTTGTTCCAATAACGTTCTGCTAAGAGATCAAGAACCTTTTGATCTAGTTCGTTCTTCAATAGTGATTTAAGTTCACCCCTTGAGAAATTCTGACTCAATTCCTTGATACCCAACTTCAACATATCTATATTGTTTGCCAAGTACATTTGGGGTGTGAGTGGACGATCATTGAACTCCACTTTGAATTTATAGGCCGTTTCCTCGAGATCTTGTTGAATTGCAAGATGTGTTGGGCGAAGGGAAGCAGACATGGACTTTTCCAAGACTTTCATGAGCTTTTTCTTCAAGTTTCTCGACCCAGTCACAGTGCCTGTAAAATCATCCTTCTTTTCTTTGAAATAATTGAACTCAAAGTTTTGTTGAGCAACGTATGCTTGGAAACCAGTGACCTGCTTTCTACTAAACAAACTCGTCGATGTGGATTTCGCCGAACTGGGTGCTTTTGTGATGACACCAACGTAGCCCATCTTGAGCGGGTATTTTCTATTAAGCAAAATCGCACGGGCCTTTTCGGGCTCTACCAAATCAATTTTGGTTATAACCCCCACAGTTCTCTCACCCCTGGGATCAGCCAACTTTGCGGCACGCAATGCTGAGGAATTGGCCAAATCTACATCGGCTGCAGAAATGGCCAAAATTATATTAGGAGGCTCCAAATAACGATTACAAAGACCCCTGATCTTTTGTTTGAGCTCTGTAGGTTGGTCAGATGCCTCGATTTGGATATATCCTGGAAGATCAACTAACGTAAGATCGGGTACCTTTGGCGACCTAATAGTAATCTGAATTGGGTCATTCGAAACACATTCACTAGCAGGGACAGCCATGTTCAAGTCAAATAAAGTCTTTTGGACCTGTTGGAAATCAGTGATGTTAAACATTTTCAATGCAGGAAACTCTGCAGTTTCACTGGCAGACTCGGGAGAGTTTACAAGGGTTAACTCGATGGGACGTCTTGTGACCATGTTGTTACCCTTAGGAAGGAACTCTTGACCAACAATTGATTCAAGAACAGACGATTTACCACTGGACTGAGACCCAATCACAACTATCGAAGGTAGTTTCAATGTCTCGCCCTCTCTGTCCACTTGGGTCAAAATATTTCTGATTTCGATCATTTGTCTGGTCAAGTTAAGCATTTCCTCGGTGGTCTCATCATTGCTGAGGTCAAGTGACTCGTCTTCAGACTGATCGATGAGAGTTTCTTCATCATCATCGAAATCGTTGTCCTCCCCTGTAGTAGTGCCATCACTATCATCTGCGCTAAGACCGACAGCTGCCGCAGTGGCCCCAACAGCCGCCGTATCGTTTCCATTTCCATTACTTCCGCCTCCACCAGTTCCACCAGCGCTAGGGTCGCCTTCGGCCCCAGAAGATTTCAAAAATTGGCCGGTTTTATCGAAAATGTCAGCAGTAAAGTCTTTGAAGGCCGAGATTTTGTCACTGGTGTAATTGGACGCCTGTTCAACTTTGTAGGCCACGTAAGTACTGCCCGCAGCAATGGTTCCGCCAATATATCCTGGAACCTTTGCGGACCTGGCCAAAATCTTGATGAAGCCAATGTTTCTATGTGGCATTAGAAGGTTTGCCCTCGAGAATTTTACTCTTGGTGAGAATCTCGCGCCTGAGCTCAAAAGAGAATGGCATCTAATATGGGAGGTTTTTTGTATGAGCGTACGTCGTGCTCCTGGTGCTCCTGCTAAATAGCCAGCAGAAAGCATATTGGTATGTTTAGAAGTGTGACAATAGGGTGATCATGAGTGGCGCCTGTCTTAGGGAGTAATGGTTTCCTGATCCATATATATCACGTGATGGCGCGTTTTGAATTGAAAAAAATTACAAGCTTGCCCCCTGCCAGAATTGAACTAGCGACCTTTGCATTACAAGTGCAACGCTCTACCACTAAGCTAAGGAGGCGAACTGTATATTGTGTGGTTTTTTCGGGTGGCTCAGATAGTGTAGCGCAAGCACAATACTGGTACTGTATGTAAATGTGGCTTTGGGATAAAAGTGCAGGAGGCCAAGAAAAGAACAAAGAAGGCGCAAGTGTTGAATGACAAGGAAAAAAATTATCAAAAAAAAAGAACCAATGATATGTACGATGCAAAAGAAGTCACTTTTCAATTACAGCCGGTAATGAGATGTTTCTTTCAAAAAAAAAAAAAAGAAAAGAAAAATGGATATTAAACCTGTAGTTTGTTAGCCTGTTTCAAAAAGAAGAAAAAATGTGGTCATAAAAGTATGTTTATGTCGAAGAAGTTTTTCTATTTTAAGTATAAACACTTCGCCGCCGTGGGTCGCATCTATCAATAGCATAGCCATGGTCGTTTTTTCCCGTCGATCCGAACTGAAAAGAAAACCGCTTTAAAAAAGTAAGCATCACATGGCAAAACAAGAAAAGAAACAAAAAAAAAAGAAACTTAGAATAAAAATAGTCTAAATCAATACCACAGTTCTAGACACACTAATCTGGAAGGGTAAGGTGAGAAGCCCTGTGGAGCACTGCGCATCCAGGCGAGTCCTTGGGGCTCGCCCATGTGGTTGTTATTGGCGTGGAATCGTAAAAGTTGACCCCGTCCGCAGGTCAAGAACCTCGGTAGATTTGCCTTCCGTCTAATATTTACGACCCACGGAAGGTAAAGATCCAAGATAATTTTTGATTTAATCAAGAAAATTCAAATAAACCACATGTTTCCCCCTTCCTTGCCTATCTTATTTCTAGATACTCTCTAGATACTCTCTAGATACTCTCTAGATAATTTCTCGCCATAAGCTTTTCTCTTGTCCGCGTGATATCCCACTCAGCCTCTATCATAGGGGTGAATTCGAAAAGGCGCACAAGTTGCTCTCAATGTGCGCAGCTCAGATGACATCACCTAGACCTTTGCGCAAATCTCATTTAACCGGGAATGTAAGGTTTGTGGATTTCCGCAAGCGTTAATGCCTGCTTGGTGAATCCACATTCAGACATGCATGGTGTGAGTCACTCGTCGCTTCGTGAACCACACTTTCAAAATCCCCTTTCATGTGAAATATGTGAAATATGTGATATGATTGATTGTGTCAGGTATCTGCGGTATCTCCTAAATTTACGCTACGTATCTGCGAGAACACCAGAAGTCATCCCCTCGTAGCTTCTTTTTTCTCTCACTCTCGGTTTCTTATTTTTCCACACACTGCTGCACCTCGCGTGAACCGTGTCAAGCATCCCGCAGTGCGAAAACGCAACTTGTGATGTTGCGATCTTGTGTTCTTTAGCTACGTCTTTCCTTATATAGTCCTCCACAGTTGCTTTGCATCACTAATCTTGGCCCAAGTTTTTGACTTTCCTCTTTTTCGCATACACAATATTTTTTATAAATAAGCCATCTGTGATTTTTTGGCTGTGGCTTTTTGACTGATTAAGTTTAACCTTTTAGTTGTGACTTCCTTATCTGTGTTTCAGACTAATCCCTAATGCGCAATGAAGGTAATGATTGCCCTTGCAAAAAGACTAAGACGGCCCAGAACCAAGGCTCGTCGTCTTTTCCGCAGACAAAAACACAAATTCGACAAGCCCGATTCTGTCTCAGCGGAAGTTCCGGCTGAATCCCCGAGAGCTCGTACTTCCATCGAGAAGATTCAGCTCATCGATGGTGACCACAACTCTTATCAAATTCCCATGGTACACCCTACTTCACATGTCATGGCGCCGATGCCTCTACCTTTGTCACACCCTACACCACACGTGATTCCACATCTGATTCCACACCCGTTTCCTCCTGCCTACGACGAGTGTGTCAAGAAGCTGCCCCAAGTTGTGAGTGAAGTGTTCAAAACCCCCGACGCCTTTTCTCTGGAGATAAAGATGGCGCCCCCAATCTTCAAAGAGCCGCCTCGTGGCCGCTCCTCTCAGGTCTTGTATCGGTCTCAACTCAACGGCTTGGCAAGGCGGAAATCTTTAGGTCGCCCTTCGCCTCCGCGGAAGCGGAATAATTCCAAATTGGCATATGGTCATGTGGACGACTTAGTGGCTCTAAGAGTGCAACATTGCGCACTCTCTTGGTGGCAACATTTTGCCGTGTTACAAAGAGTGGCATTTGTTTTTGTATTAGCATCCAGTATTCTTGTGGTTCTAGGATACTGAATTATTACAGCGGGCTGTAATGTGATTATAATTATGGAGATATACGGAGATGATTGGGGTTGCGTTACGGCACCGACTCTGGTTGAAATTAATGGTTTTCTCTCATCTGTGTCAACCCTTGAGTCACTTCGTTCATTTGAGATTTACGCCTCCGGTAGGCATAGCGGTTTTTATTTCTGGTTGGTTCTACTTAATTTTACTATTATTATTTTCTTCTCGTGTTATTTGGGACATGTTGTATCAACGTAAGTATTTTTTGGAACTAGTTTTCAAAAAACCCGGCAGAGTGACAGATCTGCAATATCCCTCACGGCATTTACATTCATCGGAAAACTTAGCAAGATGTTTTCACTTCCGCCTGAAGCGTATAAAGCTGTCAAAAATCACTCACCCCTCAATTTTTACGACGTGGTTTATTGTGTTATTAAATTGACGCTTTCGGGATCCACCCATGCAGGTTTTGTGGGGCGTGTAGTCAAGCGACTCGCAACACTCAGAGTGAGTCTCAGACCCTTTACAGGACGCTCGGCACCCAAAATCACTCAAATTTACTCAAGTAATTAGCGCAAATTCTTGTTTTCCGAGGAGAAGGCGCCTTGTGATGCTCGGGTCTTCTGGCTTTTTTAAAGCAACACAATACTTTATTCATCTTCAGTGACATGGTCGGATTGTCATTCCAAAAATGTGGGAATGGAATCCTTATATTTCCTCTGAAAACTTATTTTTACCAAGTAACGACAGAAAAAACATATGTGGTATGAAGAGTTGTTCAAATCTACCTGCAAGATATCTTTTTGGATTGGATTAACGAGTTCTTCCGGAATATTCAATTATCCGTGCCTGGTCAAGACGCGTATAGAACTGCGAGCTCGGGGCCGTGTTGCGTGCTTTCCGGGGAAAGTACACACGGCCG
>JAJMHT010000235.1:0-21412 GCA_030583145.1 Metschnikowia vanudenii
ATTGGCAATAATTCGCACCTTGACATCTGCACAATTTACCCATTCGAGACCTGGAATAAACAAACTGTCGCATTCCATTTCCCAAATAGGCAAACACCAGTACATCTTTGGTTATGAACCCTCAAAATACCTCTCCCCTCTCAAAAACCCTCAAAAGTCGGATGCTGAGATCACTCCGGTTAGGGGGAGGGTTACTGTAAATATTGTCACATTTCATCCTCTTCGGGCTTTCCACAACTGATTATGGTGTGAAATGAATTCGACAAAAAATCATTATACGGAGTTTAAGTTTTGGCTTGATTCACTGGGGATACTAAACCTCTGAATATTTGTTTCCCACGTCCCCGCTTTTGGAAAAAACCTTAATTTTCGACAACGGTTGTTGTGATATACGCTCGATGCGCATATGGACCACCTTCATTGCATGCCAGACCGCAACATTGCTTTACGGGATTTGTTTTGTTGTGACTTCTAGATAAGCAACTGTAGGCATCGGTCCATCATAACAACTCGTTTCGATGCTTTGGCGTAGATTATTGCTGCATGTATCCGGTTAGTGATTCGCGTTCATGTCTGCATAGATACATTCACACGACTTTTCGGGCACAGACGAAATTTCTCCGGATATTAGGCAATTCAATCTTTCAAACGATCAAGATATTGATCCATGGACATAGTTCGATCTGCCTCTTCGTCACTGCTTTCTATAGTATCCTGGGTTTTGTCTGGATCACCTTCTTCGACAGATTGATCGTTCTCTAGTGTCGCCTCAATGATACTATTTCTCTTGGAACTAGACGTAGGACTGTCCATCAAATAAGCATGAAGGTTTAGCGATGAGCTGGAGCTGGAGATTTTGGATATCACACCCGACGAATTGGATCCCACTGAGCTTTTTCTCGACGGAGACATTCCCGAATCCACACTTGACATCAGATTTCGGTTAGACATGGGTTTATCCCAAGAGCCACCAAATGTAGGGGGTGGGGCCAAGTTGGCATAACTCGAGGCCGCGCCCAAGCTGTCGGCAATATTCCCTGATAACGCACTTATTGTAGGTTCTGTAGTCTTCTTTTTGAATCGAGAGAAGAAACGACGCGACGGGCTGAACACGGGGTTCATCGACAGCGGCGAGTCTGGTCCAATTGTCACGACCGGATGAGCAGAGCTTGGCGTTCGTTTTCCTGTAGAGAGCTGCAGGAGCGGCGAGTTTTTGGGTTTCAGTAAGTCAAAATTCGAATTTGCTAGCTTTAAAGGTGGAGGAATATCTTTGATGGCCTTCACGGATGAAACTGTAGTCGGGAGAGTGCTTTTAAGGTTCGAATCAGGGTACTCGTGCTTTGGGTCAGCATATTTAGGGTCAGGGTAGTTTGGATCCAAATACTCTGAATCAGGAATTGTAGGATCGGGGGCATTTAGGGTGTCAAAAAGATCAGCGGTATCCACCACCACAGGCTCGGTATCGTCTTCGTCAAATGAGCCAAACGAGCTGGAGTCATCGAGATAAGAGTCCAAGAGATCGTCGACTTTCTCAAGCTCCAAGACATTGACCTTGGGCTCGGCAACAGGATTCATACGTATAGACAGCGGTAGCTCTCCTGGTATAGTGGATTTTGATGTCAGAGAAGCCTCGGAACGACTGATAAATAGATTTCGGAACCGCTGAGAGAGTCTATTTTCTGCAGCATATGCTTCGGCGGCCATGGGCGACTGCGCACAGACGATGTGGCGGTTCATGTTCTTGAACTTTTCAGACTCCAGTTTACTGAGATCAAAGTTGGTAAAGCCATGGGACTTGATCTCCGAAAGCGTAGGGCGGTTCAGCGGGTCTTTCGCAAGAAGCCGCGTGATCAAGTCTTCAAGCAAGGCCAACTCCTTGATGTCTTCAGGCTTCGCGAGGGAAGTACGTTTAGTTGCCGGGAATTTCAACGCGCCGTTGACAATGTTCTTGAATAAATCAAACTCGTTGAAGCCTTCGAAGGGAAGCTGCCGGAAAAATAAGCAGTAGAGGATGACACCAAGAGACCATAGATCGATCCTTGCGTCTATCCGGCTACGTTTGAGATCGGTTTCATTGAACAGCAGTAGCCTGTTGTTCACAAATTGGCACAATTCAGGCGCAAAAAACGCAGGCGTGCCCATTGTCTTGCCCAATTCCCGGTCATCGTTGGCGTTGTTCTCCAAGATCAACGAGACGCCGAAATCGGAGATTTTTATCGTTCGGTCGCTGCTGATAAGAAGGTTCAGAGGCTTGAGGTCCCGGTGGATGATGTTCTTATACAGATGCAAATACTCTAGGCCATTGACCACATCCCTTAAGATCCGGTTGAGCGGAAGGCTCTTGGAAGTACTTTTATAGTATTTTTCATGGTAATGGTTGTATTTCTTCCAGTCGATCTCACCCAATGCGCAGTATTCTAGCACAAGCAAGATCTTATCAAAACGCATATCGTCCACAACCTGGAAGAGCTTAACAACGTTGGGATGGTCACACTCCTTCATGATTTGAATCTCCCGTTTGATTTTAGTCGTATGGCTCAAGTACGTTTTGGTTATGAGCCGTGCTGTATCGACCCGGTGGATAGTTTTTATCGCCACATATTGTTGGGTATCCAGCGCCAAGTCCTCGGCCAAAAGCACCTTTCCAAATTGGCCCTGGCCAATGCTTTGGAGAAGTTTAAACCTGTGATTGACGATCTTGCGCCGCGAGCTTTTGTCGAGCTCTATGCTGAGTTTTTGCACATCCATTGCAAACACACGTAGAAACCCGCTTTTCACGAGGGCGAAGGGGGCAGGGGTGTGAAAAGGCGCGTATATATGGATTAATGTATACTCAACGCGATATTTAATATTCTATAGATGGAAATTTTGCGGGCGAGCGTTGGGGGCCAGTGTAGCCCGTAATTTGGGAAGGAAAACGGTGGTGTGGGCAAGCTTTTCTGGGGTAGCTTAGAGGTTGTTATTAGAGATGTAGCGGCGCGGCATGAACTGAGTCGCGGGCCCGTCAAAGTGAAAGTGGGCCCGTTTTTTTTTTCCTCATTCCTGCCTAATGCCTTGGCCCCCCACACGCTTCTTCCCACAGATTCTATATAGGTGTAGATATAAATGTTGATTGGTGATAGGTTTGATTTCCTGTGAGTGAGTGAGTGTTTTAGGAGACGAGGAAGAGGTCAAAAGAGGAATTAAACCGGAGTTTCCGCCTGTTTTCGTTATCCTTAGTCTTGATCTGTTGGCGTTCGTGCTTTCCTCGATCTGCTTTTTTTTTAGGCCTACGCCTGGTCTGCAGCACCGCGGATGTGGACCAACGCGACCACGTGAGATGGCCCTAGGCTCCCATGGGAGTCCAATTCGACCAGCTTGTAGCACAGCTCAGCAAGCAATAAATAAAGAAAGCAAGAAAATCGACGACCACAACGGGGACAAGGCCAAAGATGTAGATTCTGCTATTGGTAGCAGAAAGTTACTCCATAAATCAATAAAAAAGATCACGAATTAGCCAGTCAGAGGTCCAAAAGGTGAATCTGGTATCTCTTTTTCTGATGATATAGAACTGACAATATGATAGTATGAACCCGCGATTCTAGCATAGCACTTGTAGGAATCATAACTTCCGTATTTATCCACGAGATATATGCAATGAAACTTTAGGATGCATTAGACCTTACTGGACGAGGCCCAAGCAAAGAAGTGAAGGCGAGTGAACCCTTGGGTTTGCGCCTGAGGTAACATCCTTTCGGCTTTAAAAAGCAATTTGGAGCGAACGGCGAGATGAAACGAGGAACTAGTGTTTATGGAAGTTGGGACGTTTGGTGATCATATGCTAGTGTGAATTTCAAACAAACCATACGCGGCAAACATATGTCAAACTCCCTATTGCATGGACAAGTCTTCCTTCTAATTTCGATGACAAAGTTACTTCTACCGCTGGAGTAACGATGTACGAAAACCACATGCTGTAATATCAGAATTTGAGAGACTTAGATAACACGGAAATCCACTTTCACGCGAGAAAGTTATGGTAAGCAGACACATCTCATTCATTCTATGACAAGATCAATCTTGTGCGGAAAATGGCAATCAACCAAAAAGAACAAACAATGGCAAGAGTGGTAACCCAGATCGACGATGCGAATGCACATTCAGATATCAAAGACATGAATACACGAGTAAATCAAAAATATGGATTCTCACACATACACTTCACCGGGGCGTGCGGCGTCCTTTGCCGAAGCAGTTGCACGGGCCTGTTCTGTCTCTTCATTGAGTTCCTTGAGAATTTCGTCCTCCTCTTCAGTGAAGCCGGCGAAATCAGGGGGAATCTCATCCATGCGTACAGACGGAGCCGCATCAATAGAGCGGAGCTGCTCTAGAACATGCTGGCGTACGCAGTCAAGGTATCGCTTCAGGTTTTTATTGTCGAGACGGCCGTCCAAGTGCGGGTGTAGGGAAAAGTCGGGCCCAAACCACTCAGCGGTTGGAATTGTCACCGGGAGCTTGGCGTCCAAGGTCACGTCGTTCAAAACAGACGTTTCGTAGCACCATAGGCGCGAAACGTTCCGCGGTGTATAACCGCCACCTCCAAGAACGAGCATGGGGATGCCAAATGCCTTGGTGAACTTCACGCACTCGCCATGTGCACGGATATTGAGGTTGAAGCAACCAAGACGGTCGTAGCCCAAAGAGTCTGCACCACACTGTTGTACTATGCACGTGGGTTGGAACTTGGTCACCAAGGGCTCCACAATCAGCTTATACAAGGCGATATAGGAATCGTCGTCGATACCATCCTTTAGTGGAACATTGACACAATAACCCAAGCCTTTATCAATGCCGACCTCATCAATTGCACCAGTTCCAGGGAAAAACTCACCGTTGTATTTGTGGAACGACACGGTCATCACACGATCAGTCATATTGAAAGCCTCCTGGACGCCATCTCCATGGTGTAAGTCAATGTCGATGTACATCACGCGTGGATGCACGCGAAGCAAATTAAGGATCGCGAGCACGATATCGTTGGCGTAGCAAAAGCCGCTGGGCTCGAATTTTTTGGCATGGTGGAGCCCGCCGGACCAGTTGATGGCGATATCACTCATGCCACTAATGAGTTTACGTGAGGCGTCTAAGGTGGCACCGGAGTAGATAGCAGAATAGCCGTACATTCCATCGAAAATAGGACAATCATCTCCTATATTGAACTGAGCCAACTTATCTGCATCCATCTTGGCAGCAAGCTCCGGGGTGATGTTCTGGAGAAACAGCACATAGTCTTCTGCGTGGAATGCCATGAGCTCATCTTTTGTCGCCGGGCGAGGCTCGTAGAGGTCCATTTTTTCATAGAGTTTGTACAGACTCACAAGATGATCGGTGAGCATTAGCCGGAAAGGTTTCATGGGATGATGAGGCCCATAATGGAACCGGGAAGCATCGCTATTATAGTGATAAGAGACGTTTTTGAGCCCCAGTTGTCGCAGAAGCTGGTAAAGAGGCTGGTGTGCAGCGGTTTTTGTGTCAGGGACAAATGTGGATGTCATTTGATACGCCAAGTGTGTGGGCACAGAAGATTTGCGATTCGGCAAGGGGAATATAGGCGCGTTTTGGGCCGTTTTAGGTGGTGTAATTTGAGATTAGGGCGTATTGGTAGATTGGTACGCCATTATAGTGAGGTTATACCATGTCCGGGATGTACAGGTTTAGCGTTTCACGGTGCTTGGTTGTAAGATAGGTTTCCAAGTCTTTCGTCTAGTTATTGGTGTTTGCCACTTGGGGATGTCCTCCTCCATCTTTGTAAATTCTTGTGAGGGTTTGACTTGGAGCCTTTGCATACAAAAGTTGTGCCTTTGTCTGTTCAACTTTGTCTGCCTTTGATGGGGTCGCGTGATGGCCATCACGTGTGGGGTAAGCTACCAGAACCCAGCAGTCACAGTGTATGTCAATGATCCCCAATAAATGATGCCTGGGGTTTTGGTCGCTGGGGCTTTTCCTGGGAGAAATTACCGAGAACCCTTTAAAAAACAGGGGCGTCTTTCAAAAGAATCATATTATGTGCCCCCCCCCCCCCCCTCCAAAAAAAAAACGGTTACCTAGCACCCATGGTGTGAAGCAGTGTTGTGAGTAATTATGACAATTACTGCTTCCTGTTTTGGCCTTATTTTAAGGTTAAAAGTCCACTAAATCATGCTTTCCGAAGTACTAGCCCGGAGTAATCAACCTTAATAAAGAAGCCGGGCCAGTAGCTCAAGTGAATTCCCCATGTTCTTTTTCATGGTTATGAACGCGAATGTAAACTGGCTCTTTAGATATAGGCACTTCTTGTATTGTCTCAACCGCTTCAAAGTTGTCTTCGTCGTCAAAAAGTGCTCCTTAATCGTTAGCAATAAGGCCCTGATATATGGGATTTGCCAAATTCTTGGTTTCGTTACCGTATCACTTGGTCTCAAAAATGGCAACTTGACGGGCGCAGAAATGGCTGGAGTCGCCAAAACGTCCCTCACCGCCTCTTCAAATACTCTGTTGTTTCACTGAGGCAAAGGACTACCTTAATTTCTGTAACTACTATCCATTTAATATATCATGCAGGTAATCTTTATAACCAAATGCTTCATTTACAGCTTGTGAAATCCTGAATTCTGAAATGAATTCTTTGTGTGTCGTAGGGTCATTGACAAACCATACTCTTTGGGCAATTGGGGTCAGTTGGGGGCAGTTGTATGACACGTTGGAAACGATCAAATAAAGCTTGAAAGGCATTTAATAAGCACAACTTCCAAAAATTATAATTTGTGATCCTTTTGTAGAGACTGAGTTTTCAAGGAGTTTCGTTCAATATATAATATATATTGAAGTGTGTGATCCCCCCAGCCCAATGCAAGATTCAAGAGTGACAGAAGACAGAGTGAAAGAAAAATGAAGTTAATAAAGCGCATCAATTTGTGTCGTCCGTCAAAAGGAGTACCCACAACTATTTCACGTTTATTTCAAGTAAAAAGCAGTAAATACTAGTATAAGTATCATTATTACTACTTGGC
Organism: Metschnikowia vanudenii; assembly: GCA_030583145.1. Classification (NCBI taxonomy): domain Eukaryota; kingdom Fungi; phylum Ascomycota; class Pichiomycetes; order Serinales; family Metschnikowiaceae; genus Metschnikowia; species Metschnikowia vanudenii. The sequence goes on from JAJMHT010000235.1 coordinate 7,029, forward strand.
CCGATATAAACAGTGATTGTTTTAGAATAATTGCCCACATCACTGGTGGGGGAAATATACCCCCAACCGTTGGTGACTTGCTGATGACTTGCTGATGTCCGGTTCACGACTCCTTCAATATGATTGCGTGGTATGAATATCCACGGCCGCATTAAATTTGGCTCTAAGTAGAAAATCACTCTTGATTTGGGGGACTTCTTGAATTCTATCAGGTTATTTTAATCTGAGAATCAGTTAATAATAAAATAACGAGTCAGACTTAGGTAGTATGTCGAAAGGGAAATCCCCAGTCATATGAATGAATATTCCTCGTGTATATTTGTATTATTTTTCCTTTCGGAATATGCATCTATAATTTTCTGATCAACATTAACAGCAATATTATGTTTTGGTGGAGTTTACTACTTATTATAAAAGCAAATATGTTTGCATTTATTTATATATGAGTTAGAGCTCCCAAAGAATATTATTTTCGCAACCATCTCCATAGGATTTGGATTGGTAGGAGTTGCCAGTCGCGTTATCTGATAGACTGATACCACCTTTCAGAATGTGAAGTACAAATTCAAAAACAGAACTCCAATTAGAATTGTTAAAGCTTCACAAAAACAGTTTTTAACTTGGGCAGCATCATTTTTTTTCTGGTGATCTACACACAGTAAGCACGTTACAGAAAGAGGAAATGATCAATCAAACAACTCAGCTACCAAGGGCCTGATTTGAGATTTCAGAAGGGGGATCTCTCTCTCTCTCTCTCTCTCTCTCTCTCTCTCTCTCTCTCTCTCTCTCTCTCTCTCTCTCTCTCTCTCTCTCTCTCTCTCTCTCTCTCCCCTCCATACTCCAGCCCTTACCTCCCCTTTAAACTAGCGTGTAAAATGAGGTAAAGAGGTTATGTCTCACTTATTACCCACACTTAACATTGGCTACGATAAGCAGACTCCCTGTCAGAGGGCTCTCAGCTCAGATGAACCCCAAAACCAATGACATCTTTTTATTTAAAACATAAATTAAGTATGTTTCAAAGAACTATGGCACCATGTTTTACCGGGTGGAAAGTCAAAATAGAAAGAACTCTTAGGAGGGTGTGCACACGCGTCACCGGGCTAGGTCTTCAGTTTGGGCCCCGGAGAAAGACCTTCCATATCTCATTTATTTTCTTCTATTTTATTACATATCTACTGATTCCCACCTTTTATATACAAACAGAAGGTTTTTCTTTCATATTTATCTTAGCCATGTGGAGTGCAACCATTGAGAAATACTAGTGAGAGGGCATGTCGCAGCCAGGCCCGAACCATCCATTTAATTATGTGTCCACCACTTAAAATGACGCTGATAAAGACAGTCTAAGTTATAAAGGGGACCTAGATTGTTTTTGAGTCTTTTTGTGTGTCGTGTTTATTCACCAATTAAATTTTGCTTGCCGGTGACACGACCAAGTGGTATTTTCATCGTGTCTTTTCATCATGTCACCACTCGTTGGAAACACGACTATCATGTTCCATGGCGATTAGCATCGATCAAATTAATCAGATCTCCAGGGGTTTTCTTTAAATTTGCATACTAAAGAATCATTAACACACGAAATTAAATAGTTCCCCCTATAGCAAACCCACCGCTTAGGAAAGACGTATCCTGTAGCATATTTTTCTAATAATTAGATTGGAAAAGCCAGAGTCAGAGAGTGTTAAAAATTGCCTTTTATCAGCGGGAAAGAAGTTGCACCAAAGACTAAATCAAATAATGCTTAGAGTTCTTGCATTAGCTTTACTGACAAAAGTCATGCCCTATTTTTGATTTTAATATTTAATTTTCAACTTTGATAGCTTTAAGGTGGTAGACCATCTTCAGAGCTCTTTTAGAAACCAAAACACCAAACTATCTGGTCATTATTTTTTGGAGTTCTTTGGAGAAAAGTTTGCTATCCCCACTTTAATGGTCATTCAAACAACAATTGTAAAGTTATGGGAATCTTAGACAAAGTCTGCGCTTTCTACGACACATAAACCGTCATTTCATGTGGCACCAGTCCAGAGGAGTACGTACGTTAAAGCAAAAATCCCAGAGCTTCTCCGCAGCCAAAGTTACCATGAACTACTTCTGATGAATTCCCGACGGATTTCCAGGGCACTGAGCGGATCATGGAAAGACGTGCTAGATCAGCAAGAAATGGCGTATATTCTTCTGAATCCCACTGCCGAAATGGGCATTGCCTATGTGCGCGAGGTCCGTGAGCACATCCGTGGTGTGTTTTTCCTTAATTTTCTGTTTTCAACTGGCCGCAAGGTAAACGAATAACGCATCATCATATTGTGTCTCTCCGAAGCAATTCAGAAAGAGATGCCAAGTCCTTGTTCAAGCTTGATGTTATGGTTGACGCGGAAAAGAACCAATTTTACAACAAGTCTATGGCTTACCTTTCCAACAAACTCAATAGAGAAGGATCCAGCTCAAACAGACTGATGTTGGGCCCGATCTTGAAAACTCTTTGCAAAAATGAATCTGTTTATTAATATACTAGAGCAAGTCAGGAGCTCACAAAGTTGACAGTTAAAACGAGCATTTGGTGACCCTGTCCCGCCTTTTAGCTTCTTCTCTTTCTTTTCCTTTTCTTCCTATTTTAAAGAAACAAATCACAAATTCCACTGCTTACAAAGCTCTATTCCCAGCCTGATTGTTGGACTGGAATGATTTGTTCACGTGGTTGGCCTACTGGCGTACTTCACTTATACCTTCTCGTGATTTGAAAACACTTAAAACAAGTGCTTAAGGGTTGCGTTATTCCCAGTGGCTTCAAAGTGAGACTTTGAGAGAAATATAATCGGGCTCTATTGATGTTAACTGTGTGGCTAATAGCCAATACAGGACCACCTCTTTCAACCATGAGAATACCGAGGGTTGGTTCATACTACCCACAGTGCACAGTCAAGACGCACTTTGGTCCGACTCCAGGTGTAGTTTCACCGCCCATCATAAAAACCCCAACTACACAAAAAGCGTACATACACCACCTCTGCCGGTCGAATTGTTGAAGCCGTAAGTGTTTTCGAGCGTAATAATCACGAAAAACCCCACTAATCTTGCTACCTTCAGACAAATCTCTTTCAAACTCACCCATTATTAGACCGATCCTGCACACAAACGAGGTCGCCACCTCCGCTCACTATGCTCACCAAAACTCAAACAGTGTGGTGGTGGTGCTTCGACCAACGCCTTATCACCACAGAAATCAAAGAATATTCCCTCAAACATGTCTGGTATGTGACCAATTTTATTCATCTGCTTATAGTATGACAATGAGGGGCAAAATCTGGGATGTAATGCCAACGAACGGAATTGAAGGGCGTCTTTTTTGCATTGGGTGTCGCTATTTGAAGGCCACTCAGCCTGACAAAAGGACCAAGTGCACGACAATGATATGTATGAAAAGAGAGGTGTTTTGGAAGCTGCTATATGGATACATTCTTGCTTTCTTTCGCTGAGGTGGCGCTATTTGCCGCCCCGTTTGCGGCACTAGTGGTGGCTTTTCTTGGACGCCTGTTTCCTCCTAGCTTCTTACAGCTCCCCCGTTTCTTACAAACCTATATACCCCTATTTTTAGACCATACCAGCCGCTTCCCCCTGGAACTCCTTTCCTCTACCGCAGAATCGCCTTGTTTCCATTCCCATGTATTTGAAAACAATGGTCGGCGGCTAATGGTTGGGTTCCCCCCCCCCTCTTTCAAAAGCGCACACGTACTAACAGATCCAGGATCTGCAGGTTTCGACAGACACATCACGATTTTCTCGCCCGAGGGAAGATTATTCCAGGTTGAATATGCTTTCAAGGCCATCAACTCGGCCAATATCACATCTATTGGTGTCACCGGTACAGACTCCGCGGTGTTGATCTCACAGAAAAAGATCCCAGATAAGTTGTTGGATGCCGCCACGGTATCGTACCTATTCCAGATCACTCCTTCGATCGGCATGTTAGCCACTGGCTCGATTGCTGATGCCCGCTCTTTAGCCTTACGTGCTAGATCCGAGGCTGCTGAATTCCGCTACAAATACGGCTACGAGATGCCCGTGCAGAGTATCGCCAAACGTATGGCCAATATTTCCCAGATATACACACAAAGAGCATACATGCGCCCCCTTGGTGTTGCCCTCACGTTCTGTCAAGTCGACTTTGAGGATGAAGGCCGCGGACCACAGCTTTTCAAGTGCGACCCTGCGGGCTACTATACGGGGGTCAAGGCTGTTGCCACCGGCCCAAAGCAACAAGAGGCCACCACCCACCTTGAAAAGAAATTCAAGAAAATTGACTGTGTCAAAGGCGACTGGAAGGCAACTGTTGAGTTTGCTATCACTGCATTGAGCTCTGTACTCGGTACGGACTTCCGCAAGAACGATATCGAGATTGGCGTTGCCACGCAGGGCGAGTTCCGTATTTTGACGCCGGACGAGATCGACGAGCGCTTGGTCGCCATCGCCGAGTTAGACTAGTTCCATTTCAATCCACAAAACCTATCATGTAACCCTTCCTAGTTTTGACTGTATCCTGTTTATCTTTATTTCTTCTTCTTCTCTTTAGCTTTTCCTTTTCATCTTCTCGTATATTATGGTGACACTAAGTCAACTCTATGTACAGAATATCATCCCACGAGACTGGTCATGTTCAAACGTGTGAATTTTGTGCTTCATTGTTCATTTCATCAACCAGAATGATGATTTTCTTTCTCTTTGTATGTGATGCCACACTCTCTGTATAGTCTAGTTTCGAAGTCTAAGGCAGTGACATTGAATCACCAAACGTAAGGAATGAACATATAAGGACAGGCCTCGAGGTATCTGTCCCAATCCTTGCCATACTTTCTGGCACATTTTCTCTGGTCTCTGTAGGCTCTGTGGACCAACACAATAAAGAAAAACACAGGGAAGAACCAAGGAAAAGGCGATGCAAACCCGCAGATAAGCCCCCATGTAAGGGCTTGAGTGTAGTCGGCGGTATAGTGAGCTTTACGTGCGTATTTGTACCATCCATCAGTCAACAACAAGGACCCATTCTCGCACTCTATGTAAGAGGGGTTCACAAGGTCAGAGTAAGGCAAGTATGGGAAAGTCTTTCTGAGGTTGCTGTTACCAGACTTGATTCTTCTGAAACTATTCTTTTGTCTGTTTCCAGTATCGAAGAAGTAGTAGGCAATGGTCAAAGTAACAAACAAAGCAACATTATAAGCAGTGGACCAGTTATACTCCAGAGGATCGTGGTAGGCCACGAACAAAGTACAGTGGCAGTATGTGTAAGGGACACCGGCAATGTTCCAGAAACACAACATGAAGCCAAACTTCTCATAGGCCATATCCCATGTGGGCACAATCAACTCCTCACCCTTAGAGCATGCGTTGGCATAGAGCCAGTGAGCGTAGAGGAGGAACCATGCTTGGGGAGACGCATAGCCATAAGTGTCGAACTGCTTCAAAACAGTGGCCAAAGACAAGAAGTATAAAGTGAACCAAGGAATTCTCACCTCAAAGAACATCTTGATATCCAAGTACTTACCGATTCTTGGATTTAACGGAGCTCCCATGAAACAGTCGTAGATGTGGTTACCGGTCATTCTGTGGTAATCCTTGGACACGGTGAGAGAGTAAACGTACAAGCCGATGGAGAAGATGTAACCATAAATGATAGCGGTGACCATGATCTCTCCGAAATGGTCAATAATGTAGTACATCTTTACCCCAGCAAAATGCAAGCCAATGAGAATCACATTGGTGAAGTAAAACGACCAAACCGCATTACAGTAGTAAGGCAATTGCTTGCCGCCCAAGTGAGTTAAAGGTTGGCCCTTAGTCCATACACCTGGAAGCACCAAGTAAAACACGGCCTGGACGACGAAAAACGTGGTGAACACAGCGACAACAGTCACAGAAGGAATACCATACTCGACAAAGTAGCTCCAGAATTGAGCACCAAATTCAGACCAGCCCTGGCCATCAGCGGGCCATGCGGGCTTTCCATCATAGAATTGGGCACTGATCCACATGTAAACCATCAAGAGCGGAAATCCAATCATCATGCCCAAGGCACCGGCCGGACCACCGAATTCCCATTCGATCTGGTCTTTGGTCAAATACTTGGCATCGTCAACGGGAACCAAAGGGGCAGTTTCAGACTCGGCCATTGTTGCTCCTCTTAATTTCTAATTCTCAATTTTTTGCTTTCCGACCAAATTGGGAATCACCGATAGAAGGAAAAAAAAGGGAAATTTTAGTCACAAATCGATCAAACTCCGGTGTTTGTTTTTCAGCCTACTTCCTGCAGGATCTACAATTTCCAGATCTGTACGAGGAAGCAAAGCAAGCAAGCTATTAAACGAGCGTACGAGCGTGCGCGCAAAGCTTGGCCTTGGTATTGGCCGTGGTGGGCCAAGTAAGTTATGCGGTTATGATCAAATGTGAGATCCCCTATTAGGAATACGGCACACGTGTTGGGGATTGCAACCATTGATGTGGACGTCATGTGATAAATTGTTCCTTCTCGTTTTGGGAAACTCAAAATTTGATCATTGACTGCACTCAAGGCGAAACATTTCATATGCAGCCAAGATTGTCTAGGGTTGAGTTGCAAGTGCATGTGGCTGCAGACAATTGAAACCAAATCAAGATTCTTTGGGAATTTGGAATTGTTTCTTGTTTTCCTCATTGCCCCGCGCACGTCCCGGGTTTTGTTCCAAAATATGAAGTACATTGACAGCTGTCCGGATAGAGTCTAGACCATCCTTTAGATACTCCTCTCATCCATGGAATCCTTCCTTAAAGCCCCACTAGAGCCTCATTATTCTTCCATTAGTTCATCAGTAAGTCTCATGAGTCTCTCGTTATTCTCTCACTGGCCTCTCGCTATTTTATCATTAATCTCTCACTAGTCACTTCTCAGTCTCGTCCATCATTCAACCGTGACTAGAGTTTCTCTCGTTAGTCTCACATATAGTCTCGTTATTGTATCGGTATTATCTCGGTATTTTTGGAAACGTTATTAAGGATGTAGTGATCCACCCAAATGAAAGATTATCATACACAATTATGCATCTCATGAGAATGGGATATCGTTCATGCTATCGTAGAAGTCGTAGATTTTCTCATCGGACTCGCCTTTGAGCTTCTCTTGGTTCTCGGCTCTAAGCAGTCTGACACGAGCCACCATATCCAAGGATTTAAGGGAGCTTCCGTTTCCCAATTTCAACACACCCATGAAATAAAGCTCGATCTTTTCAAAATGGTCCTCGTCAACAACAACTCCTGACATCAATCGGAATAGGGACTGGATCATGATGCACCGAATGTCAAATGAGTGTCTGCTCAAGTAATATTTGGTGCTGTCCGTAAGAACATGATGTCTTTCGTGTTCGTACTGAGCAGACGCCTTACTTTGTATGAAAAAAGCACCATCAAAGAACTTCTTAATGAGGTACTGGACATCGGGATGGCTCCTTGGGAGCCCAAGGAAGTTCTGCGAAACCATGATTCTTAAGGACAAGTAGTCGCCATGGTATTGATGTGAAGCATCAAACCAAGAGTAATACACCATGCACCCTCTCGCGTCCTTTTTCGAGACATAACAGCTTTCTGGAAGCTTCAACTTACCTGGGCCGTCATACTCAGGGTGGCCGGTACTTGTTCGTGGAATTTCAAATGTATGGAGACACACGTCAGGAACCACCCGCTCCTGAAGCAGAGTGTCAAGTAGACCTAGAAGGTGCATGGTCCATTTGAAAGGTACATGCGGAAGCGTTCGGAGCTTGACTGCATCAGTAAATGACACGAAAGCCAATACGGGCCTCAAGAAACTTGAGTTAAACCCCCAGTAAAGGTTGAAAACGGCACCACCTTCGATATCACTCACCAATTGCACTCGCAGCAAGGCTTGGTGGTATTCGGGGTGGATGTGGCGTTCAATGCATCCCGTATCTATAAAAATATGGTACTCTTTCTCGAGGTCAATGTCTGGTGCATGCAGATATAAGTCTGGAACCACGTGGGAGTCGAAGACTCCATCCCATGCTGAAGCCCTACTCAAGGCACCACCCACGGCGGTATGAATGGCCGCAGACGCTTCGATGGCAAAGAACCAGCATTTAGCAAGAGCAAGCCCGCTTGACATATAAGGAGACTGACTCTTCAGCGACGACTTGGTCATCTGAGAGTATTTGTTGAGCAAATCGCGTGCGCCCTTCAAGTGATCTTTCCAGGAACTTGGCGCCTGCGCGTCCAGGAGAGTGGTGGTGGCGGTAAAGCGCGTGCTGACAATCAACACTGTGAGGAGAAGCTTTTCAATGCTGCTAGCGAAGTTAGCTGAGTTCTCGAAATAGCGGTGCTTGCAAAACGCGTGAGATAATGCCTTGAAACACACATCAATATAGAATTGCAGAGCATCATCATGGCGCTTCTCGCTGGTCCGGATGAACTGGAAAGTGGCGGATATTGCAAGAAGCGATGTGAGCAAGTAAGTGCATTTGACCAGGTATGTAAGGAGTAACTTCACCACTCCGTTCGACTCGACCAGCGCGGCAAACGGAAAAAGATGGAACGATAGGTCCGTAGAAGTAAGCAATCGGAGATAGTACACGTGTGGTTCACGGAGCATGTTTTCACGGATACATTGTTCGGTCAACTCCGAGTTGGAAAGGAGAAGATGTTCATTGATACCACCAAGGACCATGGTTCCCTCGGCGAAGTCGCTGTTGAGCAGAAAGTCCGTAACATTAAACTCAGGGGCTCCCGCGAGCGATACAGGCGTGTTTGGCCGTTCCAAGGGCTCCGGGCGCTCCAGGCGCTCGATCTTGGGTCCGGGGACGCCTGTAGATGCGGATAGATCTTGTGCGGTAGATTCAGGGGCCCGCGTTGGGCTATACGAAGGCATTTGAAGGGCCACGTCGGTGGACGAAAAGTCCACGGCTGACTCGCTTGGCTCACCCGTGTGGTTGAGGTAGAAATCTTCCAAGAACACATTCACGTTATCCAGGAAATTTTGCATGTCAAGAGGCAAGAAGTTGAGCATAGAATCCAGCGCGTGGGTATTCTCATTTGCTGCTTGCGTGACAGTGTCCTCTGCTCCTACACTAGAAGCGGAAAAGCCACAGGGGGACCTCCCATTTCCGCCAATTTGCCCACCCTCGTGGTTTGGTCCATAAATGGAGGCAAACTCCACCCTTAGAGGACCTTCCCTCGGACTGCTGACATTCGGGTTACCGCCGAAATCGCTATTTTTCATCCGGAATCCAGAGTCCGTGCCCTTTGGTTCCCAGAATTTTACCGTGAGTTGGGTCCCACCATGCACTCCGTCTCCCAGAAACGCAATGTTGTCTACCAGGCCCCTTTTGCCATTCCCTGGGCCTCTTCTATATGCCTGGTCCGTATCATCGCCCGCCGATGTGATATTCAGATAAGTACATGGCTTGTTGAGCCGGGCGCAGTTGAAACATGCCGGGATGTGCTCGTCACACTTAATTTTGCGCCTCTTGCATTCCTGACACCCCTTTCGAGAGTACTTGCGCTTTTTAATTTTGGGCCGCTCGCCGGTGTTTGGTGAACACGGTTGAGCCATTAGCAGCTTTGTGGTTTGAATGTATTTTGTTGTTTTTTGGTGTTTTTGTTGGTTTGTTTGTTTGTTTTTGTCTTTCTCTTTTGCCTTTGTTTGATTATGATAATTCTGTCTTTCGTAGCCTGCAGACCAAAAGAGAAGAAAAAATATTAAACTAATGTATTAAGACGCGAAACGAATGGGCTGCTGGGCCTTGCAATGACGGTCTGATTTTTGGGTGGTGATGGTTTTGTATTTCTGCTTATATGTTATGATAATTTTTTAAGCTTATGTGTTTTTTTGGGGGCGACTTAATTGAGATTTGGGGTTTGGTCTTTTTGTCCTCTGGCCTTTTCGTTGTTTCTGGCTTTTGGAATATCTCGCAATTGTCCGCTTAACAATACAACGCCCTCCCCGATGTAGGTTCGGCCCGGACCATTCTATAACGGTGCGCCGATTTCAGGTCCGCGAAGATGTCCGTAAAAACAAAGCAGCCACGTGTGCCTTTATTGAAAAAGGGGGATGTTAGGCCACGGATCCGGTCCTTTTGTAAGCTTCAGTGGCCGATAAGAAATTATAATTAATCGAAGAAGAAGTTAATGCTGAACGTGGTCCTTGTTGGTGCTTTCGTGTGTTTATTTGGAAACAGCCGTGCCTGTATACAGCAGGCGGACTGTCCTGCTCGTGCGACTATATCTTTGAGTAATATTTATATGTCGGATGCGGTGTTGATTTCGCCCTTTTATGGATCTGAGACAATTAGATATTATTGATATGTGGAAAATCTTCCATCGATACACTTGTTGGAATTCCTCTTATTTCTTCGTTTGGCTTCTTATTTGGCTCTTTAGTAACGTAGTGTACTCTCAACTCACGTAAAAGCACTCGTCCTCTACATATACGGCAGTACGCAGTCCATTTACATGACTGAGCACGGATTTGCCCTGATTATACGGTGACTGTACCCAAACAGGTGAGTTTTTGTTAGTCTCTCTGGATGTTGAAACGAGAGTTGTTTTATGGTATGGAAGTGCTAAATACAAGGAATTCGCAATATTGCAATTTTTTTTTTTGTGGTCATTGCATTTGTAGCCGTTTTCGAAAAAAATTTACTCACGTTCAAATTTATGTAATGTGTTTCCTATAAGTTAATACTTTTGGTTGTCTTTCGTTATGTGCTGACCCCAACATGCTCGCCTATTCCGCGGATGATCATCATCCACTTGGCAACTGGTGAGACTTTCCTCATGCGGAGTGTTTTTTTTTTTTCCTTTTTCCTTAAAGAATGTTTTGAATCTTGGTCAAAATCCGCCGTCCATGTGGTGTGTTCTTGATATTTGGCAAGTAAGGCTGTAAACTGTTGGCCAACTTAGCTAAGTCGCTGGCACTGGCAACGTCTAAACTCGTCTGCAACACGTAATTCCCAAATGGATCGTTCAACATCACCGAGAATTGCTTTTGGTTCTTCAATAAAACCTCGATCACCGCATCCGTGAGACCATTTATCCGCAACGACTTTTCAATAACGTTAGATCCGAACTTGTGAAGAGACAACGAAACTACGTTCGACAGAATGTGATTCAAGATCTTTGTAATTGATTTCTTGTCGCCTCTGGTCAAAACATACTGCACCACGTAGTTTCCAAATGGGTCGAGCGACAAATTGGTGGCAATCTCTGCAACTTTCAATGACAATTGTTCACGTTGCTGCGCATTTCCATGATCCAAACACCTTTGTAAAACACAGCACCCATGTCTATGGGTAGCAATCTGCCCACAGTGAGCTGATGCAGTATCAAAAATAAACTGATTCTCTTGAGGCTTCAATCTCTGGAGGCACTTTTGTACCACATGGTTTCCGTTCAAGTCTCTAGACAAGGACACAATGTGAGGCGACAAACTTTCAATAATGAGGATTGACTCTTCGGGTGTAGAAATGCACTCAATTAGCTTTTGCAAAGCTCTAGTTCCGTGAGGATCCAACGCGATTCGAATGAAATCGGGCGCAGCATTCTTTACAAGAATAAGTCTTTGGTCCGCTGACACGCTCTCGAACAACTTTTGAATGAGGTAATTTCCAAAAGGATCAATCATCAATTCAACAATTTTCAAGTAAAGCTCGTTGAAGATCATTGTCGCTGCAACATCTTTACTTAAGGAGCTATCGTTCAAACTAGCATCATTTCCCAAATCCAACTGCCTTTGTAAGAAGCGGCAACCATGTTGGTCTTTACATAAGGAATAAATATCACCTGTAAAATCCTCCAACTTGGCATTTGCGTACTTACTCGCGTCCTCGCCTTTCCGTCTATTGGAGCTGTGCATTTTCCTGTGAATATTGACGCCGCCATTCATATGATTGTTATGGCGACGATTACCATTGTAGTGCAGGGAAGAATCACCATGTAATATCCTTGGTCCGCTAAAGCCACTTGGATTCTCGGCAAAAACAGGACTTGCTAATTGATTGGGTGGAGATGCCATCATTCCCATCTGGCCATACTGACTGAACTGATTGCCCAAATAATTTTCGGTGGGGGGTTGAGTCATAAATTGAGGAATATGATGTTGAGTCTGATTCCACAAATTTGATGCCGCGTAATTTTGAGATGGAGCCGGTGACTTAACTTTTGACACTTCCTCGCTCTTTTCAAAGCCAGGATTGCCATTATTTTGGTTATAGTTTTTGTTTTCTGACCTCTCATTGCTACGCTCGGCGTTGACCTTGTTGAACTTTCCGTAATGAGCAGTTCCAAAGTTGTCGGGCGTTGAGGAGCCAAAATTCTCAAACGCAAAACGTGAATCCAAAATTCCACCAAAACCGTGCAATGTTTGGGGGTTAATCGTTGAGTTGGTATTATTGGGTCCCCCAAGAACCATTGGCAGACCGCCACCGATATGATCATCAGGTAAGTGGAAAGGGGGGATTTGCAAATTTGATGGATCAGAGACGGGGTATGCCATGGGTGGTGCAGAAAAGGGAAGGAAACTATTTCCCCAGCCGTAAGAAGGCGTCGATACTGGATTGCCAAGAGTATTTGGAATGCCCCCAAAAGTGGCAACCGAAGATGGATTGGGGGTGAGAATATTCTGTGAGAGAAGTCTTTGTGGGGGAATTGATGAATTCTTACCTCTATCTTCTGCCACGGGGTTTGCAATCTGCTCACCGGAATAAGCTGGGGCTTTCAGGCCCATAATATCATCCTGATGTTCCTGCTTTTTTGACCGTGGCACAACTGGCAGAGACTCGTTGAGTTCGGCATCCAAGTTTAACGTGCTCAATGCACCAACAATATCTAAAGGCTCTTGGGCGCCATCCTCCAAGGAATCCTCCAATTCGTTTGAATGATCTGTCGATCTATTAAAGGAGTCATCATTCGAGAAGAAACTCGAGGAGTTGTTTCCACCAAGTAAAGAAGCGCCACTGATTGACGATGGCTGGCGGGGAAGGTCGTTAGAGTTCTGAGACACGTGAGATACGGACACAGAGCGCAGTTGTGTGTTGATAGACATGTTGACTTTAGCTTAGTAGGTGCAGCAGAATAAATGGGTAATGACAAAATGAAGAATGGAGCTAGTGTACAAAATGACAGTAATAATGAAAATGGGGACTAAAATGGGGACTAGTGTACAATGGACTAATATACAACGGCTTACACCAACAAAGGTGGTTAAATATCCGGGACAGTCAAATCGGCTGGAAAACTGTTTGGTAAATTGGGGGCTTAAAGCAGTGAGTTTGCTTCTTTTGTTTTCTCCAGATCAGAATTCAAGGGATTCTTCTTGAGGGGTAGTGACGGATGGAACTTCAGGATTTGAAATGGAAAACCTGACTGGGGTATCGATATTCTGGGTAACCTGAGTGCGACACGAATCCTGGAACCTTTCACGGGCTAGACGAACTTATCTGAGTATTCTAAGGATCAGGCCTTTTTCTCTTTTTTTCTCTTTGTGGGTGGATTAGGTTGTCCTCCTGGAAAAACAGGGTATTTTCTGCCCTTCTGTGATGAAAACACGGAAATAATCACTTCTCCAGACTAGGGTGTCTGATTCAACAGCAGAGAAAGAAAAATCGTGCAAGGCCAGCCCGCACGCGAAGGGGCGTGCGTGTATGGATGGGTTTTCCGGCTGCACAAAACTTACTCGGCCAATCCAAAATGAACAGTACCCACATATTTGGAAACATCATATTCTGTGGGATTTCCGTTATTAACCAGGTGTAATTAGTGATCTGGCATTCATCAGCTGGAAATTCACTTCCCAATTTATTCTTTTGTTTAATGCTCTCTTGCAAAAATCCTTTGTTTATGTGGAATATTGCTCACGTGCAGCTTAACCACACGTCTCAAATGCGGAGGGCTGGAAAAGTCCTAGGGCTTCCCGCGAAAGAGCTCGAGCTGCAATTCCAAAGCCGACACCCACAAAACACTTAAGAGAGTTAATCGGTGATCTATCTTCTTTTTTTTTTTCTTTTTTTCTAGTCTTTCAATGACACTCTTTCTCGTTTTTCCTTTTTTTTTTTTTAATTTGATTATTTGCATTTATCTCCAAAGGCTGTATGTTTGAGAAATACGATTGTTGTAGCTTCTGTGAACCACAGATTACCCGCCCGTAATATTAACATTTCAGTCTTTTCCTGGGCACATCTTTTCTCCCAAACATTTTACCTAGATTAGTCTGAATTTTTTTATCTCCCTGTCAAATCCTGATAACGGTTTCAAATGATCCTTTGGTCTTTGACCATGTTTTGGGGCACGTTCATAACTTTGCTATAGCACACAGACGATTTTCTAAGCCCACCCCTTAATGAGATATT
>JAJMHT010000236.1:0-21398 GCA_030583145.1 Metschnikowia vanudenii
GATGATGAAGTCCGTCATCAAGGATACTCGCAATAAAATATGCATAAAAAACTTATTTCGAGGTTTTGTGAAAAAACGAAAGGAAAGGGAAGAAAGGAAAAGTTGGTCATGAACAGCTTCTTCAATGAAATGATACTTGGTGGCCATCAGTCTACCGAATTGTTGAACTTTTCTTGAATTTTCGTCCAGAAGTTACAGATTTGTTGTAAATGTTAAAAATCCTCTTCAATATTGGCCTACTCATGATCCAACTGAGACGCTCAAAGACCTATATCGCGCTACAATGCTCGATCCTAATATGAATAAAGGAATTTTCAGGAATTTAAAGTTACCAACTTCTGTTTCATCTACTGCCGAAGACTACTTCTACGAGACGTTTCATGGCTATAAACAAAAGCTCGAAACGGAAAGAAGTGCCAAAAAAAAGAAAAACAAAAAAAGTGAGAACTCTGCCAGAACAAGAAAAGAAAAAGAAAAAGCTATTGATTTTATGATGAAAGTCAAATTATTGAAGGCGATGATGAAGATGAGGCCGAACTTCGGAAATACTTTGCTCAAGAACGAGCGCCCCTTACAGTATCAATCCGAGAATATTCTAAGGCACACGAGACCTCGTTCCATATTATTTACCGATTGCTAAGGATCATTTATCAATTATGCCAATATCTTCAGCCTCGAAGTCGCTATTTTCTCGAGTAAAAATCATATTCACGGAAAAGCTGAACAGACTACTTCCTGGTATAATAAAAAAAGTTGGCTGTTCTCGAAGCCAGGGGCACGACGAGGTAATTATGTACGTGGATTTCGCAAAAGACAAAGTGCTATATGTATAACGAAATATGTGGAAAACTCAAGTTCTCCTGATACCAGTTAAGATTCAAGTGATTTGAGCGAAATTGATGCTGCTGAAACCAGTTTCATGCTAGATTCAGGAGAACAGAGCTACCCGGAGTCTTCTGGGTTAAGTGTTTTACGGAAATCAAGGAATGTGGTTGAAGTGGGATCTTCCGGTTCAAGCATGTTACGAGATCATAGAGTCGTCTTCTGGAAACGTCTTGCTGCTAGATTCAGAAGATGAGAGGGAACTGGATTGCACCGTCTTATCAAGTGAAGATGACCAGATGGGTTGAAAATGAATGTTCCAGAGCTATGTATTAGCGTTGATTGCGATGCTGCTCAGGGGGTTTGGTAAAGGGTTCCAACCCAAAATAATTTTGAATTATTAAACTACTATGACAGCTTTAAGCTTCTTATCTGTGTAAGGTTAATGGACGTATTGTCTAATCGAGTTGGCGAGTTGGATATGAGCCCAAGAGGATTTGTGATGAAGGGGCTATCTCATTCCCCTTTTCACAAAATATAATTAAGCATATATTTTGAAAATTTTTTGGAATATTTTGAAATATATTTGAAATACTTAAGTATTTGAAATATAATATTTCAAAATACAAATACCAGAAAAAGTATTTGAAATACTTGAAATATTTGAAATACTTGAAATACTTGCGCGCGTAACAACACTGGGTGCAAGCAACCAACGTGGGCGACCCAGGGCGCAGCGCGCACTAGGAAAACCCAGCCCGGGCCTATCCCGCGAAAAATGGTTACGTCCGTCTTGTAGCCCTGGCTGTGGCCCTGAGCCCTGCCGGCGCCCCATAACGAGAAATTGGCGAGATTATTCAACCATCTCGGATTCTTGGTCTTGCCCCTCTTTCTTCCAATTTTGCTCCCACTTCCAAAACGTCCCAAAACGTCCAAAAACATCCAAAAACATCCAAAAACATCCAAAACCTCCCGAAACTTCTAAAACTTGCAAAAATTTTAAAAACTATTCACGTCTGGCCCATGTCGCTCTTATACTAAAACTTTTCTCCTAATACAACGCGCAACCTTTTAAGGTTTCCCCACATTTCTGGGATACGCGAAAACCTGTCACCATGCCATCATTAAAACCTCCAGAAACTTCTAAAAATTTCAAAAACTATTCACGTCTGCCCCATGTCGCTCTTATACTATAACTTTTCTCCTAATACAACGCCGCAACCTTTTAAGGTTTCCCCACATTTCTGGAATACGAGAAAACCTGTCATCATCCCATCATTCCGGCGTATACCACCGCACACCCAGAAATTGTAGTCTGCGTGGAAAATCGTGTGCGACTAAGTGCGACTAAGTGCGAGCGTATTGCTGCGGGCCTTTTCGGGTGTACTCTGCCAACCTGTGTACTCTTGCAACCTCAGAGAAGGCATTACTAAGGTTTGAAACTTTACGGTGTTGCTTTCTGCCCACTTTCCCGGTCTTGAATATTTCTCGCTTGTTGAACTTTCTCTTTGTGTTTCAATATCTGCTATCCCCTGTGTTTTGCCCTCCTTTTACTGTTGATTCTCGACTACACTGGTGATCTGCTAGACGGCCATGAAAATCAGAAGAAAAACCGCCCCCCTCTACCTTCATGTCAACGCATATAGAGCCGCAGACCTTTTTCTCCCTGCGGTCAAGGACCGCCACAAGAAAGTCAACGCCAGTCTTATAGTCCAACTCAACTCATACAAAAAACGGTGCAAACGGAAATTAAACACCAGCCACCCCAGCTGGGACGAGACGTTCCACATTCCCTTGAAGCCGGCTGACTACTCGGATTTGCTTGTGTTGGCAGTATGGAACCGTTCCGCTGGCTCTAAGACCTACTTGGGCGAGGTGAGGCTTCGTGTACGCGACCTTTTTGCCGACGGAGACGTGCTGGCCGCAGAGCCGACCTGGCACAAATTATACCTGTCTCTGTGCCGAAGTGGCTATGTTACAGGTTCCATTCTTTTGCTGTTTGAGCTTTCGACGGAAAAGCTGGGCCACCCCAGGCCGGCTAACCGCTTGGCGGGCCATGACAAGCCCATTAATTCTGACGTATCAAAAGGTTCTGACATTCCAAAAACTCCCGAAATGATTCTCGACAACCCCAAGGTTCAGCCTGACGCGGCTACATCTGTTACTCCCCCAAAACTTATCGTTGAAGCGCCCACACTCGCTGACCTCAACATGGACTCGCTCCGCGTGAAAGACTCCGACCTTATTGCCGCGTTAAAAAAGTGGAGGGATTCGCTCATTTACCCCGATGCAGAGATGTCTGTCACCGTGAATGATCAGGGCTTTTACTCTGATTTACCCGCCACCTACCAGTTTAGTGGCGCCTCCGACGTTTCTGATACAGAGTCGATGTCGGACTTCAGGATGAATGCGTCCCGAAACTCGTCTCATTCCAATATGCCCATCATAAGTTCCTCGCTAGCCAACCCGCCGTTTCTGGGATCCAATATGGAAAAAGTCTCCCCGCAGTATTTACCCATAATTGCTCCTGCGGGCGCGTCTTCCCAAGCCTTGTCTCCTGACGGTGCATCGGAAGGTGCGTCATCTGAGTCCGACCTCCTGTCCATCGCATCTACATCTGCTAACATAAGTGATGGTGCATTGTATAATAGTGACTTTGTGGTTCCCGAGTCAAAGGAAAACAAGTCTCGTATTCTCCGCAGAAGGAGAAAGAAGTCCCACTCGAAGTACGAACTCCGGAATAGAAACGTCCAGGGTGTGTTGTTTTTGGAGATCGTGTCTTGTGCCAACCTCCCACCCATCAAAAGCTTTACAAGAACCACTTTCGACATGGATCCTTTTGTGGTGGTGACTTTTGGTAAAAAGACCTTCCGCACCAGCTGGAAGAGACACAAATTGAACCCAATCTATAATGAACGGCTTGCTTTTGAGGTCTTAGATAACCAGTTGAACTACAACCTCCAGTTCTCTATTCTAGACAAGGACCATTTCTCCTTCCACGATCAGGTCGCCGATGTATCTCTTCCTGTACGAGAGCTCATTGACATTGCCAAAGACCCTCTTTTTGACGAGCCAGGAGACAATCCTGTTATATCCGAGCCCAAAGCTATCGCTATGTCCCATATAGGAGATCAAGACAACTGCAAATCTTCTTCCCCTTCCCTTTCTGACTTATCTTCGCCCAATCCGGCCATAGAACTTGCAGAAGATGGCGATCTAGTCAAAAGTCACAAGAAAAAGTTTTTGAGAAAAAAAACCACCGTACTGTACGTTGACACCTCGTTATTCAAAACATTGAACCTTCTGCTAGACTTGAAAGACAGAAAAATGGCAGAGAAACACAATTCCACTTTGAAAATTCGTGCTAGATACCTTACGTACGATAACTTGAGAAGAGATTTCTGGAGGATTCTCTTGGAGCAGTACAATGTTGAAGAACATTCCGGTCTGTTGGACTACATTGAATTGATATCTTTCTTGGATACATTGGGCTGCTCAGACAGCGACCAGATAGTGAGTGAATTCTTCCACAAATTGGACAGGTCCACCTGGGGTGGGGACAAACTCACACACGAAGAAATTGTCGACAGTTTGGAAGAATATGTTCTTCGAGAAAATACTGACCATGAAAAGAAGCTCTTCGAGATCGAAAGATGTCCTATTTGTACACATAAGAGATTGAGCCGGAAGGATGATTTGGATATCATCACCCATGTTGCCATATGTGCATCCAAAGATTGGAGTATTGTCAACAAGCTTCTTGTTACATCTTTCGTGACTCCGCAGATTGCGTCCAAAAGGTGGTTCTCGAAAGTCCTCATCAAATTGACTTATGGAAAGTATCAACTAGGAAGCAATTCAGCGAACATTTTGGTTCAAGACCGGTCAACTGGTCTCGTGATGGAAGAGAAAATGAGTGTTACGGTGCGCTTAGGAATCCGGCTTCTCTACAAGGGCCTCGATAAGGCTAAGACAAAAAGAATCAGATCGCTTTTGCAAAGATTAAGCATAAAACAAGGAATCAAATTCGATCATCCATCCCTGACAAAGGATATCCCGGCATTTATCCTGTTCCACAAGTTGGACTTGAGTGACTGCCTCATATCAGACCCAAAGATGTTCCCTACTTTTAACGAATTCTTCTACAGAAAACTCAAGCCTGGTGCAAGACCAATTGAAGATCCAACCAATGACAATGTGGCAGTATCGCCGGCTGATTGTAGGTGCACCACGTTTGTTACGGTCGATGACGCTACCAAGCTTTGGATTAAGGGCAGGAATTTTACCTTGGCAAAGCTCTTCAATGGAAACTTCGCCAATTTGGAGAAGTCAGATTTGTACAAGTCAGATCAGTGCTGTGTTGGGATTTTCCGTTTGGCTCCGCAAGATTACCATCGGTTCCATTCGCCCGTCAGTGGGATTATTGGTCCCATGAAATATATCGAGGGAGAATACTACACGGTAAACCCAATGGCAATTAGGTCTGACTTGGACGTTTACGGCGAAAACGTACGTGTGGTTGTACCCATATACACACCGAACTTTGGAACAGTGATTTTGGTGGGAGTTGGAGCCATGATGGTGGGGTCCACCATAATTACAGTGAAGGAGGGCCAGGAAGTGAAGCGAGGGGACGAAATTGGATATTTTAAATTTGGAGGATCTACCGTTTTGCTTTTATTTGAGAAAGACAAATTTGCTTTTGATTCAGACCTCGTTGATAACTCAAAACAGTGTGTCGAGACCCTCGTGAGAGTAGGTCAAAGTATAGGCCACAAGCCAGATGCAACAGAGTTCAAGAGAGAGCATATTGAGTTTAGCCAACAGCCAAGACATTTCAAGGTCAGTCTTATCCGGGCAATTACCGGTGGCGATGTGGATAATAAGACGAAGCTCGAAACTTGGGAAAGCAAACAAATAGATATAAGCTCAGAGGATGTTGATTACTTGGCGAAGCAGGACGAGGAGGAATTTGAAGATCTGGCTGATCAGGAGGACCTGAAGGCGGAAAACTAAACAACAATACTCTACTTAGTGCTCCAAAGTGAGTTATCAGCTACTATAATGCCGCCAAAAATTGCATTGGTTTCACTTCGTGTGAACTATCCGGCAAGCTTGAATGATTAGATAACACTCACTGAATGGGCTGGCTCCTTGTCGAGCTCATAACCGAAGAGAAAGATTTTGCGATCTAAGTCACTGGATCTACCTACCACTTTGAGATTTTCAATGTTTTGCGAAGGACAAGCTTCTAACTCCCCGATACTTAGGCTTTCGATTCGGACGCCTTGAGAGCTTCTCCCGTTTGACTACCCTGGTGGTCATGCACTCCTCCGCTTCGCACAGAAGACGGGGTTTAACGCGCCTCGATTGGAAGTTTTACTTTGCATTCACAGTTTTTCGAACAATCTAATGCATTTGGAGCGGCAATTCTAGGTCACCATAAGAGCCGAATCGGAGGAACTACGCAGAACCTTCAAGTTGGCTAAGGAGATAAATAGGACGTCCTTTTTACGCATTACTACGTCAGAACAGGCAATGACAAAGAACGCCAATAACTAAAGCATTCCAAGAGCAGTCAAAAATCCTGAGCTTAAGACGGTTCAAAGTTCTTTATGAGCAGCATTCCATTTACATGATAGTATGGATACAAGGCCGTTATTTAAAGACACCTCACGCCGATTTCAATAGTATAAGAAGATAAACCAAAGATATTTCCCACAAAAAAGCAAACCCTTGAAGCCATTAAATGCAACTTTTCATCAACAGCAGTCAACCTACTTTTGCTTTCCACCGTACAAAGCTTTCCATTCGTCAATTTTTTTCTCGTCAATTCTTTTGAACAAGTATTGTGCCTTTCCAATATTGTGACCAGGTTCCAACACCAACTCAAACTTGTCCGTGATAGACAAGGCAGGAGCGTTCAAAACTTCACAGATCTGGTCCCTGGTGGAAGGCATAAATGGTGAAATAACAGCAGACACCAAGTAGATCAAGTTCAAACCAACGCCGACAACACCGTCGGAAACATCAGGAGAGTTTGAGAAAAGAGAGTTGTCGAGCTTGTTATCTTGCAAGAAGAGGTTACCACGCGAAGAAATAGCCATGGCGATCTCCAAACCACGTCTGATATTAACAGCTTCCATGTTCTCGATGTAGGAAGCCAACAAGTCATTGACATCCTTCTCAAAGGAGTCGTAGTGGGGCACGTTCTTGGTATCGAAATGTGGAATCACGCCATTGTACTTGGCAATGACAAACTTGACCAATCTGTTGACAAAGTTACCCAAGTTAGCCAAAAGCTCCGAGTTGTTCTTGGTGACAAACTCCTTCCATGAGAAGTGAGAGTCCGACGTCTCCGGTCTGACAGAAGCCAAGTAGTATCTCCAGACGGAGGGGGAGATTCCGGTGTCTTTGGCATTGTTACCGAAAACTCCCACACCTCTAGACTTAGAGAACTTGCCATCCTCATATTGTAAGTACTCGGTAGTGTTCAAGTGGTGCAACTTGGTCCACTTATCTTGGGTACCAATCAAGGTGGCGGGGAATACCACCGTGTGGAAAGGAACGTTGTCCTTACCCATGAACTGATACAAGTCGACGTTCTCAGGGTTCTTCCACCATTTTTTCCAGCTGTCGGTGTCGTTTTTGCTCTGGAAGAGGTTAGCAGTAATGGAAATATAACCAATGGTGGCATCAAACCAAACATACAAGACTTTCTCTTTGAATTCCTCCAAAGGCACAGGCGTACCCCAGGACAAGTCTCTAGTGATTCCTCGTGGCTCCAAACCTTGTTTCAACCAAGAGTTGGTGATGGTCTTGGAGTTCTTGGACCACAGACCCTTCTCAGCAGCGTCTTCGACCCATTTCTTCAAATCTGCTTCTAAATCGTCCAATTTGAGGTAAATGTGGGTGGAGTTTCTTGGCACAGGCTTGGAGTTGTCTAGTTTACAGCGAGGGTTGATTAACTCCAACGGATTCAACAAACTGCCGCACTTATCACACTGGTCTCCTCTGGCATCCTCGTAGCCACATTTGGGGCAGGTACCTTCGACAAATCTGTCAGCCAAAAACGCATTATGGACCTCACAGTATAACTGCTCGGTGGTTTTTTCCTCCAAGAAACCGTTTTTGTGCAACTTCATGAAGATGTCTTGGGCGATTTCTGTCTGCAAAGGAGTTGTGGTTCTACCAAAGTAATCGAAGCCGATGTCAAACCAGTCGTAGACTTCCTTATGCACTTTGTGGTACTTGTCACACAATTGTTGGGGCGTGACTTTCTCCTCTAAAGCCTTTGTTTCCGTGGCAGTACCGTATTCATCGGTACCACAGATATACAAGGCGTTGTAGTTTCTGTTCTTAGCGTATCTGGCATAGATGTCTGCAGACAACACAGAGCCTACGATGTTACCCAAGTGGGGCACGTTGTTGACATATGGCAAGGCCGAAGTGATCAAGATGTTTCTCTCGTTGTCTTTAGGGATGATGCTGTCGTCGGGTTTCTTGACCGTGAAGCCGGGGGTCACGTGACTTTCGCCAGTTCCCTTCGGCATGACTCTTTCTATGATGGTAACGGAAGTCGCCACCTTCAATGCTTTCTCGACGGCAGCCACACCCAGAAAGTCGCTGGCCCAGCCACTCAAATTGGGCAAGTCCTTGATGTTGGGAAACGCTGCAGAAAAAAGCACAATGTTAGATGCGGACAACTTAGTGTCTAGGGGAGCAGCAATGTCCTTCAAAGCCTCGATGACTTTGTCCTTGTTTCCCGATTTGTACGCACTGTAAACCGTCAGCTCGTCCACTACAAAAATAGAGGTGGCGGTAAAGTCCTTGGCCAAATATTTGACAATGGCATTGGCCTCAACAAGCTCAAGCCCAGTTTTCTTGTCTGCGAAAAGAAGAGATGAGTCTTCGGAAAGAGCCACCTCTGTGTCGGGCAAAAACGCAGCAGCAGCAATGGAGACCTTGAGGTTATTGACTAAAGCAAGAGTGCTTTTGCCTCTATCGGCGGTAATAGCAACGGACATGGCTAGTGTTCTTGTAGTTTCAAAATTTTTTGGTGGTGATTAGCCACACCTTGGATCTTATTAGTCAGACCCGTGCACCAGGAGAGAGATGCAGCAATGTGTGCAGGAATGCAACTTGAATGGATCAAGGCAGTCGTGTCACGGGTCTTCAGGACAACACCACAAACTGGACCATTGATATTTCTGAGAGAAACTACGTGACAGAAGTAGCCACAGGTGATCTTTTGCTCAAAAACATGGCGCTGAAGGTGACTTAAGTGTAAAGAAATCTCACCCGATCTCATGCATAAAAGTCGCGAGAGGTGAGGCTCACAGGGTGGAGTATACTTGAGAGATTTCTCTGATAATGGCATTCTGAACCTTTCAAAAATATCACCCAGACATACTTTCTAATGTTGAAGCCTGGACTAGCTCTTTTTGGTGCTAGTAAACGAACTCACTTTATGTAAAAGAGCCCATCAGGCTTGTAATGATATAGCCAGCTCGGGAACCTGAATCGTTCTAAGTAGTTCGGGGAGTATCAGAGACATAACAAAAAGGGACACACAAGAAAAAATCAATACAAGAAAGAATCCACACAAAAAGAATACACACAAAAAGAATACACACAAAAAGAATACACACAAAAAGAATCCACACAAATGTAGACTCTTACAAGCCTGAAGAGACTTTATGGGATACTCTTCCACCTGGTGACAGTTTGACCGAGCAACTGTTTTCCCACTCAACTCGCACTCAATAATGTACACATCAATCGTACTCGAAATAGCCTTTCGGGTTAGAATTTTTGTAAGTAGTTCAAGAAAATTAGGGAAAGAAAATTTTAAACTATTTACCAAAGGATTGCAAAGAAAACCAAATTGAACCAAACTTTCTACAATTTGAGATTGTGTATCTCCCCCTTTAAAATTAATTTGGGAATATTTTTTATTTCTCCCACTTGCGGAAATTTCTAGACTTTAATGTTAAAAATCTTTGGCGAAAAAATCCTTCAAGGTTTTTGAATTGCAAAAAGTAGTAAAACCCAAAACTAGTAAAGGTAAATACAGAAAGAAAGAGTTTCCCCGTAGAGTATACTTCATGGGGACTGTCTCCAGTAGGTTTACGCACTGTGACATGGGTGGTTTGTTTAATAAACCCAAAGGTGTCTCCAGGTCAAAGTTTTAACCAGTAGCAGACACTATTGCTAGAATCTACAAGGTTTCTCTTATGCCCAAAGGTGCAAGAGGAGCAAAACTATAAGAACCACCTCTGGAAAGGGATCGAGTCATCCTTTGGGACGATGATTTAGACATTTCAACTTTTGGAGATATTAAAGGGAATTTGTGATTGCAGTGGTAGAGTGGTTCTTCAAAACCCTCATGACTTTGTTTAAAACACACTATAATTTCACTAAGGGGAAAAGGCTTGCTCCCTAAGAGACAGTAACAACCACAACCACAACAATAACAACCACAACAACAACAACAACAACAACAACAACAACAACAACAACAAAGGCGAGCTACTGCAGTTTCAAATAAACATACGTGAGCTATCTGCATGTCTGGAGAGACTACCATCTACAGAAATTGATTCAAAATTGTTGGGTCCTTGGCTACTCAAACAAGGGAATAGTTCTGGCATCCGCCAGAATTAACCTCCAGCAGAATACTCAATTTCTTTGCCAAATGTTATTAATAAAGTAGTTGCTTCCAAAGTTAGTAGCAGTAGCCTTCAGTGAAAGCACTATGAATTCTTCACTCTTAGTGATTGGTCTCTTGGATGTTCAATCACGACACTGGAATTACCTACAGCTTATCACTGTCAACAATAAAGGTATGCATGCGTCGTTGTGTAAATTGCGACCCAGTCATGTCGCCGACTTCTTTAAAAGCAATACCGGGTGAGCTAAGCAATTTCAAAGAAAACTTCAAAAAAGCTAGAAGGTGCGTCTTTTAGATGGATCAATTCCTTGGCCAGAGTTTGCATCGAATGATACTTGAGCGATTCTTCCAACGAGGAAGATATTGCTTGAAAAAAGCTATAGCCTGTTTACCAAAGTCACCCTGGGTGCTTTCATACCGAGCAGGGTGCTGAATATGTAAAACTAGCTACTTTAAGATTTGTTAAATTTGATCAAGCTTGCTTTTCCATTTCCTTCGCCCAATTGTTTCCTGGTTTATTACCAGGGACTCAGGCTTTTGGGATGTTAGGCCATGCTAGGATTCCGAGATGATATACGTTTCGCAACCTTGGAAGAAAGACCAAGTTTTCAACTAAAACGTGGCTACCTCCCTCATCCAATTAACTTAGACGTTTTCTCTTGGGAGACCAATGGTGTCTTATTACTCGTTTTAGTTTCACTTGATTAATGGCTGCGAAATGGCTACGCACATATTGTGGAGGGGGTTCTCTATCTACACCTTGTCTCCGCTTTAGAGCGTTTCATACCCAACAGAACAGTTCAAAATGAATATTTCAGATATATGGAATTCACCATCTAGTAGAAGCCACGGCATTGAGGCTTATCACAACAACAAGTCTGGGCCAATTTGGTGCCGGAGATAGCCCACAGGCAACTTTTCACTTCCAACCAAAATTCATCACGTGGACCTATGATCTTTCAGCGTTCGAGATCAGTAGCTGCTTGTGGCACCTGTCGAAGTGTTGAGCCAGCACCATTCTTAGTGCCATAGATTTGGCCATATTTTAACGGAGATCAAAGGTTGGAAAGTGTCACCATAATCCAATACAGGGATGTAGAATTAACCAACAAATTAACCAACAAATTAAACAACAAAAGTAATTACAGTGAAACAAACAATTATTATGTTTGTGGGAGTCAGTTAAATCTCAAGTCCAATCTCAAGGTTTCCCCAAATTCAAGAAAGCGAGTACTCTGAAAAAATCACTGGGATTTGCCAGTCCAACTACGTGTGCATGAACTCTGTTGGGCTATCAGTAGGGGTAGCATGCAAAAGAACACCACAACCAATAATACAAAAAGTCATCATCATCATTCAGATTTTTGTATGGCTCAAAATCTTTGGCCTGATGCTTTGAGCTCCACTACTTTTAGGTTGTGATAAGCTGAAAGGGGCGGGTCGCAGCTCTGTAAAACTCTCTATATTATGGGACATTGCACACCTGGACACACTTCTGAGAAAACAATCACGGTCCTAGGCGAATTGCTTTGGGTGACGTTGTTTGGAGGTCTAGAGCTGGTGCTGTTAATGAAAGAATTATTCAAAACGGCCAATTTCGCAAAATGGTGTCATTGTATCCAAACTGTTCTAGCAGAGGTTACCACAGCAAGCCTAATGATGTTAAAAATATCGAAAGTTCTTAGAACAAGACAAAAATTGCTGAGCACCACTATATCAACTTAATGTAGCAGCAAAGTAAAAAATCAAATAATGTTTGGGCAAATTTTGGAATGTGGGGCTTCAAAGCAAAAAGAGATGTGTTTCCGCCACAAAATATATAAAGGGTAAGAAAATTTTCAAATTGCGTCGGGAATATTTGAAGAATTAGGAATGTCTTGAGAATTCTCAAACACTAAACATGTGAACCATAGCCCCATATGGAAAGTTATTTGCTCAAGACCTCTATAAATAATACCAGATTCCAATATCAGCTTCTGTGTAAACTAAGAATCGATATCTCATGATTACCAGCTGACCCTTCTCTCCAACGCAAGCCTTGGCCCCAATTTTTCAGAACTCACGTTGGCTCCAGGGTGTGTTGAGGTTTCCCGTGGCTTGTTTTTCTGTAGCATGTAAGAATACAGGGCTAACCAGCCGCTGATTACAATGTGTCAAGTGACTGGTAATAATCTGGTGTAGTGATGGTAACCCGAGTTGTTTTAGTGGTGTTTCGTAGGTTATACGTGGAAGTTTTTAAAGTAATATACCGCTTGCAAGAAAACCTTACAACGTTGGTGTTCCGCGTAATATTTTCCCTGAAATTATTCAAGCACTTCCGTTCCGTACTGGAATACGTTCATGGGTAGTCCATGAGAGGTGTGTGTGGGTGTACTTCGAGACGGGTTCAAAAATGCCATGAAGAAATCGCACAAAACGAAACGAAGTACCCATATTTCGAAAAGCACAAGTACATAGAAGTTATGAAGGAAACCTAAATAAGTTTTGGCTGGCAGTGCGGAAATGAAAGGTATATAAAGTAAACAGAGCAATTGATTCAGCAAGCAGTAAAAAACATCCCGAAATACCGCTTTTGACTCGGCCCGAAAGACTTCGTACACGTGGTCCGGGTAGATCAAACACGTGGTGAATTGGATCAAATAAACCAATCAAAAGTATTGTGGTATTATTCATCTTTCGGGATACTCCAAAACAAGACTCTTAAATTATTTTACGCCGTCTTTATTACCGGCCCCGGCACCCCAAATCTTGCCAAGAAAAAGATATTGAGATGCACTATCAATTTTCTTGGCGACTTCTCGGGCCTTGCATTGGCAGTACTAACTTTGGGGCATTTCACGTGACAGAAACCTCCCCTACTCAGTAATAGTTGAATCTGTTCTTTACTTTGGCAGCCATAGAAATTGACTTCCTTGCTGATATTGAGTACTATTTATACAGACCACTATTTATACAGACCATTATTCATACAGACCATTATTTATACAGACCATTATTTATACACACCACTATTTATACACACCATTATTCATACACACCATTATTTATACACACCACTATTGACCTGTACTCCCCCACGCTTTGTCTACGGCGCTATTTGAAGCCGTGCTCCTGTACACCGCCATCAATTGGTGCGCGTACGAGGCGACCGGACACGTGCGCACTGCGCAGTGCGGCCCACGCTCACCACCGGCCCGGCCCCAGGCTGCAACCATGCAAATTGGATTGCAAATTGCAAATTACAGATTATTTGTCATACAATGTCAACATTACAATTTTGCCAGGTGCATTCTGCAATTTGAATTCGACAAACTGGAATTGCGCAATCCGCAACCTGCAACTCTGCAATTCCGTAACTCGGCCACTGTTGCCCAAGTGACTCTTCGCATGCCCTAGAGTTTTGTATTTAAAACCCCGCTTCCCTCTGTTGATGAGGCGTATCTTCAGAATAAACCCAGCAAAGCTTCATCATGGTTGCAGTGTCTAAGCTCATCAACAATGGTCTTCTTCTCGTCGGATCGTCCTTCTACCGCGACTTGGCTACACCTGAGCAGGCATCCGTGGAATCGTACAATGTGGTGAGATTCTTGGGTGGTGCCGGGCCATATATCCAGCACCCAGGTTACGGTATCTCTACCGAGATTCCTCAACAATGTAGTTTGGAACAGGTGCACTTGCTCTCCAGACATGGCGAAAGATACCCCACCAAAAACGCCGGCAAGAACTTCGAGGCCATCATGACCAAAGTCGCCAACTACAACCAGACGTTCGTTGGCGACTTGGCCTTTTTCAACGACTACACCTACTTTGTTCCCGATAAGAAGTACTACGAGAAAGAGACTACGCCCGCAAACTCCGAGGGCACTTTCTCGGGTACTACCGACGCATTAAGACACGGGGCTTCTTTTAGATCGAAGTACAACTCTCTCTTCAGCCCTGCCAACGAGTCCCTTAAGGTGTTCACTTCCAACTCCGGCAGAGTTCGCGAGACCAGCAGATACTTTGCTCGTGGCTTCTTGGGCGATTCTTACAGCGAAAAATCCGTGGACTACTACATCCTCGACGAGAACAAAACCATGGGCGCCAACTCTTTGACTCCTCGCCGTGCCTGTGCAAACTTCAAAAACAGCGCCAACGACGACATCATTGAGCAGTATGACACCTCGTACTTGAAGACAGCCAGAGACAGGATTGTCAAGGGCAACAAGAACTTCAACTTGTCCACTTCAGATGTCAAGAGCTTGTTCCAGTGGTGCGCTTATGAGATCAATGTTAGGGGATCTTCGCCAGTATGCGACCTTTTCACTAATGAGGAGTTCATCCGTTACTCGTACTCGGTTGACGTCAACTCCTACTACTCCAACTCTTTCGGTAACAATATGTCTGCCACAGCCGCGTCGCCATACTTGAATGCCACCTTGAAATTTTTGAAGGAGAAAAACCCTAGTTTTAAGATCCTTTTGGGCTTCTCCCATGATACCGACCTTGAGCTTTTCCACTCTGCTCTTGGTCTTCTTCAGCCCGAGAATCACTTGCCCACTGACCACGTGCCTTTTCCCAGCCCTTACTCCCACGTGCAAGCTTTGCCACAAGGTGCTAGAATAGTCACGGAGAAGTACGCCTGTGGGAACTCATCTTATGTCAGATACTTGATCAACGACGCTGTTGTACCCATCAAGACCTGTCAAGATGGGCCTGGCTTCTCGTGTGAATTGTCTAAATATGAGTCCTACATCAAGCTGAGATTACACGGTAAGGACTATGCTTCTCAGTGTGGTATCAAGGCTGGTGTGCCAACAAAAGTCACTTTCTTGTGGGACTACGCTACCGCCAACTACACTGCTACTGACATTGACTCTTGATCTGGTGGATTAACCAACGGCTAGTGGCTGTTATATTTAGTTCTTGTGTTTTTATTTAGATTATAGAAATCTTTTCTTCGTGAGTTTTGGTAGTGTCGTGTTTTCTTAACAGTACTAAAGGAAAACCCATTCAGTTAAGTTTTAATATGAACAATATAATGATATTAAGAACCGCAATGGTTAGTGCTAGTAGCTTGGGAGTGCCCTAGCCATCCGTAGAACAATCCAGTGTTTCTCCAGGGTGTGTATGGACTTGGTGTGTGTCCCTTCAATTTGGGAACATTCCGGAGAGAATTTCCTTAAGGAGAGGAAAGAGTTGTTGCCAGTGTTCTCAGCAGATATTCTTCTTGCAAGAGGTCACGAGTCTTTGGGCAAGTCAGTGGAGTGGAGGTTGTAGCATGAACATTTGTTTAGAATCAATTACAGTTGAAGGTGAAAAAGCATTCTACCATTAATACCCATCCCTTAGGATTTTATAGAATGGAGACCCAGCGGGTTAAACTAAAGGACCGAAAGTAATCAAGACTATCGTAAGAACACTTGAGAACAACCGAGATACATTTCTCTGTATTTGGCCTAGAAACTCTGTCTTTGGCCCAGAAACTCTGTCTTTGGCCTAGAAACTCTCGAAATGTTGTTCAACAAGCGTAAGCCATCATCAAAGTCACACAGGACGTAAAAATGACGAGAAACTTCAATAAGAACAAAACAAGTACAACAATTCTTGCGAATACCCCAATCAGAATTCGCGAAATCCAAGGGAAAGAAGTGGAAAACATGACATAATTTCGAGTTCAGAGCCCTGATATAGAGTCATTGTTTTTCAGGAACTTGATCTTCACATAATATATTAAATCCCCAAGAAAAAAAAAAAAAAACGTTGATCCCCTATCTCTAATTTGAAGCCACTCAAGGTTCACCAAAGATACCTTTCCTCTAGCATTAATTGAGTGGAATAATAAAAGCGACCAATTCTTTCTTGACTATGGTGCGATCCTTCTTGGTAGTCTGAGTATCTGACGTATGGTGTAGAAAGCAAAATCTAGGCATGTAAAAAGGGTCATGGTCACGGTCTCCGCACTGTTGAAATCATAACGGAGAAAATTTATCAAAAGCAGTTTGGGAACAACTTTCCCAACGGCATTAGAATAATCCAATACGTTATTCACGTTGTGGGGTAATTACACGCGTATGCCATAATATGGCATCCTCATTGTGTCCTAAACACAACTATACAGTTAGTATACCGCATACACAGGAGCAAATGAAGTATTGATGACATTTCTATTGTTCTTTTTTTGAAGTAGCAAAATTCAGTACAAACTTGAAAAAACAGACAAACAAATGTGGGTGCCGGTGCATCAGTTTTGCTCGTGACCCCAATAGTGCTTGCATATTTAAAGTTGGGCAAGATTTCCATCAATTGAATAGGAATTATCTCAAAAGCTTACCATTTTCCAAACACTGAAATACACTTTTCTCCAAGTACAACTGTTTGTAATGAATTTCGCTCACTTTTTGACAGTTATTATTGGTGTTTTCACCTTGATGGTGTGTGGGCAACAGACTCCAAAAGCAGACGGCAGGTCTCCGGGGATCCAAGCGCGTTCCACCGGCATGATCAATAAAGAAGTTTTCAAAAAGCACGAAGAAGCAATTAACATTTTAGTCCATGAAGAATTGGGAAAGCTCGTTCAAGAACTAGTAGCGATCCCAGCTTTTTTCAACGTGGATATAAGCGAAATCCTTGACCCCCATGGGTTTGCAGTAAAAGATATCCTGGAAATACACCATACAATGAAACACCGGCGAGGCTTTTGGGATGATTTCAAAGAAGCATTTAGAGGTGTGTGTCGCGTCGTTGGTATAATCGCTCGAGTTCTCTCTGCCTTCCAACCCGAATTTGCAGTTGTTGCCACAGTTGCTGGCATGATAGTAGCCTGGATGCCATAATGACTGAAATGTGCAACTTTTGTTCAAGTGAACTGGTTTAGTTGCAGCCTTTTTGAGATTTTCCAGATTGGGGTATCTTTGGTTTTTGAATTGTATGTATTGTTTTTAAAAGTTAATAATGTATTACCAAATTCCTTTGCTTGTTGTAAGTTTTATCAAAACCAACATAAGAAGTTCCGGGTATTCTATTTACCCCAGAATTGTTTTGTCCGAAATGGCCATAGTGGTCGGAGTTTTTGCTCGCGCTTATAGTGTGTGTAGCCCACTACAAATGTTCGTGAGTATGCCGCGAGGTGTTTCGGATATTGTTTAAGGGCTTTTCACATATCAAGATTAGCCGTACAAAATTGTGCCGAGACAGCTGGTGGATAACTTGGTTTCTCAGAAGGTGGTCCCGGAGACAGGTGATATCCATGTTAGGCTTGCTGGTCGAGATTGAGTATCAGTATATCACCACGATCCAAGGCCCCTCACTCATTCCCCTCATATAAGAGTTCCACAGCCGGTACTAAAGTCCTTAATCGTATCCGAAATCCGCTTTTCGATGGAGCTTTCACTGTATTTTTTTCTCTTCTTGACCTGTATCGGTCTTTGAACAGAAAATGGCTGTTTTAGGTTTTGCTTCATACATGCCGACTTGTTTCAGGCTCACTAATCCTTGGTTGAAACTAACCGTGTAATTCATTGGTCCCCGAAGTGGTTGTCTTGTCTCCTAAAGAATTTACCCCAATTACCAAAGTATAAATGGAAAGTCTCACTTACGTGTTTAGACGAGCGACCATTGCGACCCTTTCCAGTCAATAATTAGTAACTAAACCTTTTGGTCATCACGTTAAAGTACCCATGCAATCAGCTCAACCACCTCAACCAGTTCAGTAAGTTCTAAAGATTGCTGGGAAGGTAAAACTTTAGACTGAAAACCCTACTAATTCCCATATGAAAACCCAATTAACCTCGTTTGGACCAAAAGGCCCAAACTTTCATCCTATGATTAATCTTCCTTTTACCTAGTAATTGCAGTGTGACACGCACCCCTTCCAAAACACCTAATTACACCCAGACCTCCATTGAATCCACACCTCCCAGTGTGTCTTTTTAAACTTCAAGCGTTGCAAATTTCACCTAAACAAAATCCTGAAACTAAACCTCATTCATAATACGTTCTTCAGAACCCGTCCATGGCCGAATGCACAGGTTTACATCAATACCATTATAACCAGGTAATCCTGCACGTGCACCACTCTTTGCACACGCACATCTACTGATATACAACCAGCTAACTACATGCATCAGAGGGCGTCAAACACACATTATGTTCAGACCCTCTCTACGAAGACTCAATGAGTATGCTCCGGACTACTTCAACTGCCTTGTGTCCAGACGGAAGGTCCGCCCAACGCTGCCCCTGAGTGGTCTGCTTGGAAACACTACCTTTGCAGCTAAAGATAATATTGCAACAACACTAGAACCCACCACTTGTGGATCTAGGATTATTAGTAAGTACACCAGTCCGTTCCAGGCAACGGTGATTACCCAGCTTGAAAGTGCTGGACTGGTACTTATAGGCAAGGCCAACATGGATGAGTTCGGAATGGGGTCGTCTACAACGTTCTCGTCTCATGGGCCCACAATAAACCCTAGATTCGAGGATAAGCGGCTTTCTGGTGGCTCTTCTGGCGGTTCTGCGGCCTCGGTGGCCGCTGGATTGGCGGACTTTGCTCTTGGTACCGATACGGGTGGGTCTGTCCGACAACCGGCAAGTTATTGCGGTGTTGTAGGTTTCAAACCTTCATATGGCAGAATATCACGGTACGGGGTGGTAGCGTATGCCCAGGGCCTCGACTGTGTGGGAATCATTGCTAAGGATGTTGAGTTGACTCGAAGAGTCTTTGAAGTCTTGGACAAACATGACCAAAAAGACATTACATCTATGCCACAGGCCACCAGAGATGAAATCCGCAAAAACCAACGAGAGTCAAACCAAAATCGCAAGTTCAGGATCGGAGTACCTCAGGAGTTTCTTTTGGATGAAGTGCACCCGGAAACTTTGAGCATTCTCGAGTCTTTATTGAGCAAATTGATTGAAGGGGGCCATTCTGTACATCCTGTATCAATTCTGGCAATTAGAAATCTGTTGGCTGCTTATTACACTCTAGCAACTGCTGAGGCAGCGTCTAACCTCTCGCGCTTTGATGGTGTGAGATACGGGAACCCTGCATCTGCTGAAAATCATGAACCAAGTAATCAGGATGTCGAATCGGATTCAAAGGGTGATGACGCAAATGGCCAAGCTCTCATTATTCAGAACAGAAGTCAAAATCTTGGATTGGAAGTGCAGCGGAGAATCATCTTGGGAAACTACACTTTATCTTCTGAGGCAGGAGATAACTATTTACGTGCGACTCATCATAGAAAGAAACTAGTGCAACAGTTTGACCAGGTGTTTGAATTCCCCAACTACCTTTGGGGGCAGTCTGCCACTAACGGTGGGGCCTGTGATGTTCTCATTGGACCCACGGCGTTTGGGAAAGCACCCACCTTTGAGGAGTATCAAAAGCAACAAAAAGAGACCTTTTTGAGCGAGTATCTTAATGATATATTCACAGTTCCAGCCTCTATGGCGGGGCTTCCTGCTGTATCTGTTCCATACGGGAACGGGGATTGCGGCGTTCAAGTTATGGGCCAGTACGGAGACGATGCAAGTGTTTTGCAAGTAGCACAGGCTATCGAGATGATTGTAGGGAAATCTTAGTGCACTAGGGGCTATAGGGGCCTTATGGGCCTTATGGGCCATATGGGGTTAGATGGTCAGACGGACACAAGCTGTTTATTCCAGGGATAAAAGCCTTTGCACATTCTTCATAGTGATTCTGAAGGGTATTATTTGCCAAGGTGGACTATAGTCTGTTCTGTTATGAAAGACAGCGAGAGCAATATTGATTAACACAGCCTATCAGACTTAAAATCACCGCTGGACAAATTTCCGTGGCTTTAGCTTTGAATTTGTGGTGTTTCTGATTTACGAGCTTCAGTGTTGACCATCGTATACTGACAATTGGAAAGTATATATTATATAGATGGTTTACACCAGGGATCGTTTAGGAAGACCTTTTATGAATATCTGGAAAAACATTTGATACAGCACATGTACCTCAAGGTTGTTGTACTCCTCTTTTTCCAACTTCATCCATGTCAAGAATTCAAGATGAGAAGGCTCCCTCTCTCATTATTATCTATTCCTACTCCCAGCTCCAGGTACTTGATGAGGACTTTAACTCCTGAAGGGTTGAATTACAAACCATCATCGTAGAGATTACGGGTTAGCGGCACCCCAGAAAATTAACTTACTGTCGCTACTAGTCCGCCATTTTTTTTCGAGATATCGTTATAACCAGGAAAACACATCTTGAAAGATATTTTCTTGACTGCTAATGAAAATGGCCAGGTGCTGTCAAATTCCATATTTTCACGTTTTCAAGGTATGTGCCGCTTTTGTTTGGGCCATTGAATTGATTTGTGTAACTTTATTGACTAGTTTTAGTATCTGTATGTTTGTTCATACTTCAACATCTTCAACCAATTCAAATTTGACTAATTTCTCTAGAAAGGCTACTTGTTGACACCCAGGACACGGTTGAGTTTTGTTCACTTGGAACGGAAATCCATCACAAAGAACCAAAAGAATTTCAAGTAGCAATAACAAAGTTTCGAGAACGATGATATACGAAAGATAGAAATCGAAACTTTCCAAATATAGCTAGAATCTAAGTCTCAACCTTTGAATGTGAGTTTGGGATGCCAATTGTTAACCACAAATCGGAATTTTCCTGTTGCTGATCACAAATTCTGTAAAATAACTGTGACTGATGTGGGAGAATCAAAGACAAACTGTGAGGAAGCGAATGGGATGAGCTATTTGAGCGGGTTGTTAGCGTGTATTAGTAGGGTCTTTAAACCTAAACTAGCTTACTGTTCGACTACGTTCGGTATTCCACGTTCCGAGGAATAGCACTCGGCGAGCAAGGTCGTGCGGATTACCATCCACACTCCCATATGCACCCACTCGTGCCTACTTCCGCACGGCGACC
>JAJMHT010000237.1:0-21342 GCA_030583145.1 Metschnikowia vanudenii
CCCACTACTGACTAGTATACCGGATTATCTCCGATGACCCTGATTCACCAAGCAACCTTCGGATTGCTGTGGTGCGAACAGTGCAGTCATAAATTGGGGAGTTTGGGTCAATAAGATGCACAACCACAGCTTACCCTGCAAGCTGTAAGGAGGGCAATGTTTCAAAAACTCTTGGCTAAACGCGTGTTCAACAGAATGACGATCAAGACTTTCAATGGAAGCTTCTGCAAAATTTAGAACAGATTTGAAAATTTAATGAATACTTGTGTGATTGCTATTGGTGATCTGGACTCTCAGGGACATGATGGATGAATCACGCCTACTTGTCACCCATGCTCAATGCGGGAATTAATGCACATACGACTTCATTGAATATGTGCACGTACGCACCCATACGCCCATTTTCGGGTTGTTCCGACATTTCACTACTGAAGACAGGAAGTCCGTGATTATTGTGGCATGAAACAGAACCTTTTTTCCGGAGTTAGCACCTAAATAGACCTCAGGCAAAACAAAAAAAAAAAAAAAAAAAAAAAAAAAAAAAAAAAAAAAAAAAAAAAAAAAAAAAAAAAGACAGAGCAAAACACCTCAAAGAAAAAATTCAAATTCTTCTTTCGCATTCTCAAAACCCTATACTGTAATTGGCATCAAATCGGAGAAAAGGTCAACGAAATAATGCAAGCTAAGTTGCTTGTTTAGGTTGTGCTAGGGTACTTTCATTAATCAGATTTATTCAAATCAAAATGGATGCTCTCCCCAATCAATACCGTGGAGGGAAGAAGGATATATGATTATATCACAAGGTAAGTCTACATGTGTCTGTGGCTACCCCCGGATACTAATGTGCTCCTGAATGCTGGAAGATGCTTTGCCCCAATATTCACCGTGGTGGAAAATGTCACGAACCATGTACCGTAGTGCGTGGATATTAGTTTGGAAGCAAAGTTTACACAAAAACCAGTTATATAACAGGTTATGTCACGACCTATTTAAAGTCAGGGTGACTAAGTCGGTGGTGGAAAGTGGTGACGGTGGCGGCTAAAATGCGTCTTCCGTGTGACGAGATGATTCTGCCCCACCTGTGCAGTCGAAAACATCAAAATAAACTCTTATTGGTTAGACGCCAAACCGGGGTCCCTAACGGTAGGCAGAAGAAATATGCTGACATTTTTGACGCCCCTAGTTATGGGTTGGTCTAAAATCATAGTTGCTTTCCACACGCAGAAAATTAAGAGAAATGTTTTCTATGGAAAAGTGACAGGGAGAATAGTATAAGAGAAACAATAAAAAAAAAAAATAATGATGATGGCGGCACAATGCTTAACGGGTTACGTTGGGAAAAATCATTCAGAAGTTTTAAGTGGCTTTACCTGGCTTCACTCAGTGTTTATTGACACGACTAAATGAGATTACGTTTTCTAAAACGATATATCATCAATATTTAAATTTTTATATAGCAAAAAAACATATACTTCAATTTATCTAAAGAAGAAGAAAAAGAAAAATTGTCACATAGTGTTAAATGGTTGCATGGTTGTATATGGCGTAATATGATGCAAAATATAGCGATCTCCATGGTTGGTGCAACCGCAAATGTGATATTTTATCTTAAATGCATTGGCATGGCCAGTACCGCCGCTTTTACAAGGCGATTTTTCAAGAAATAATTTCAACTTCTTTCTTGAAAAATTCTTTCTTCAGATCACGTGGACTCCAAGCTATCTCTAAGTAGTTATAGCTCAAGATTTGTTTTCATAATTGCATTCTCAACACCTTCGTGAACTAAACTCACTTGTTCCATGAAAAACAAGTCGTCATCTTTTTCAAACATTTCTGAATCCTTCAACCTTTCTCTCCAGATCCCATAAGCATTTCTTCGTTATTACTGATATCCTATGACTTGAGCAATGCAAACATCGTGTTAGTCTTTAGGTTCTCCCACTCGTTTCGACGGCTTCCATCAGAGGTTCCCCAGGCACTGAAATGTCAAAAACAGTGAAAGAATCTCGTGATTTTCCAGATACTCGGTCAGGCAGCCCTTTATTGTTTCTTTGCCTCGGGTTTTTTTGAAATTTTGAAAACAAACCCCCAAAAACACTTCAGATAGTTTCAAGAGGCGGGAACTTTTTATTATTTAGTATCAATTTAAGGATGAGAATACCTCTCTTACTCAATAGCGAACCAGATGCTAGATTCCGAGACAACTGCACACTTGTAAAATTACTATCGTCTTTTTTCCCAGCTGTAAGTTTTAATTTCGGACAGTCTCTCTAGGCTTTTAGGAAGTGTCAAAGTGGAGCAAGTGGCTCTTTTTTTCCGGAAAAGCACCTCAAAATCTAGAAGGTCTGTAAGCCAATATAGGACACGCCTTTGGTCTTCGGTCTTTGTGTTGAGGTTCTCGAGGAAGAATTTGACTTTGACTTCGATTGATACAAAAATGCCCTTCTAAAGCCGATTTGAGGCTGACTCGGAGTAAATTGAGATGATTGATGAGGAGTCTTTCAATCAAAAGAGCTTGGTCTATATCTGGTGGATTTGATCTTGGGATTGACTTGGTTTGTACGGCCCGGTCCCAATCCCAAAGGCGATTTTGTTAACAAATAACTTTTTTGCGACTATATTATGCTTAGCTTGAAGATTTAAGAAGAAGTGAGGACTCTAGATACGAAGAATCAGTACCTGGAACATTGCTGATTTTGATTTCGAAGCGTTTTGGAACACCATGACTGAACACACCGGAATGGCTCCCACTTCCTCCGAGAAAGGGGTTGATTTTTTGAAGCCTTTTCCAAATTTTGTAATACTTCGAAAACAAAAGTTCTTTCATATAAATTCTCTGTTTCGATAGTTTACCACCTAGTATGTTTGTGTTTTATATACGTGGGATCCTAAAGTACACCAAGAATGGTAAATTTATGCTAACATTTTAGTTGTAAGGTGCTACACTGAAGAATAACCTAGGGTGAGGCAAAACAGTACGAGTACCGGTTTGGTCAGTTGAGAAATGAAGAGACTTGGAAGTGGACAAAGTGAATGGTCAAGAGAGTGTAGCAGGGCTCCTGGTACCAGTCTGGTGAGTCTCGAGTGTGCGTGAGTCTCAAGTGTGGGTGAAAATGGCTGTACTTAGCTCTCAAGAGAGGCTAATGAGTATAATACAGAAAGAGTGTGTTAAATTATATGAGTGTGGCCACTGAAATTGACAGTATTATTGAAGTCACTTTCGAAATGACCGAGTAAGGTCTTCCCGACAAGCGGTAACTCGACCTCTTTTAGGGTAGTGTAGGAAAACTTCAGCAAGCGATATCATAATGTTCATGTTCATGTTTATGTATCTTCTTGTTCTCTTTTGATGGATTATACTTGGATTTTTCCTGAGACTACGAACGCCGTCCTTATCGAAAATATTCGGTAAAGGTGTATTAAAAAATAATGCGCATGAACACCCAGGAGTATCAACCATAAATGGTCCGCACAATAAAAGGTCCGCACAATAAAAAGTCCGCACAATAAAAAGTCCGCACAATAAAAAGTCCGCACAATAAAATGCCCGTACCATCACACTCAGAGATAAATCAGCTCAAAAATACAAGAATTTATATATATATATATTTTTTCTAATTTGGCTAATTCTCTTATACTGCCATTTCCCTCAAAAGCGAAGAGATTTCCACTACCTACGCCATCAATCATAATTTCATTCTCCATTCCTGTATAGCTCACAGTCGGGCAGCCGATTTCACCGTCCTGACCTCACAACACCATTCATTCACTGTTGCGCACACTATTCTTCCTGCCCTCATAGTAATTCCTGTTTCTCCACACATAAACTCATGGTACGTGGTTTTTTCGGGATCTTCGAATGCCCATAATGTCAGATACTAACAGCATGTGTAGTCTGCGCTTTTCAACTTCCAGTCGTTGCTTCTTGTCATTCTCTTGGCCATTTGCACCTGCACATATGTCCATGCCACCTGGCCAGCATTACTAGACAAGAACAAGACCGGGGCGCTTGGAGTGTTTTGGAAATTTGCACGGATTGGCGAGAGGTTGAGTCCGTATGTGGCCCTCGGCTGTTTTGTGATGGCGTTCAATGTGCTTAGCGGGTGAGTCTGGTGGCTTGGTGGGTCTGGTGGCTTGGTGTCTGGTGACTTGGTGACTTGGTGACCTGTTGAGTCTGGTGACCTGTTTAGTTTTGACGAAAGTCAAGTCACGAGACAAGCTTTGAAATTTCCGCACGTTTTGCTGAATCTAGATGCTTGTGTATGCGGTTTGTTTCCCAAACCCCAAAAACCGAACCTCAAACCCCAAATTTCGTCTGTGATGGCGTGTGTATACTAGAAAGGAATAAACAGAATGGTTTTTGAGCTCACCAGTCTTAGCTAATGTCAGATTTTGCTTTCAATGATCCATCAATAGTGTCTTGGGGATAGAACACGTCATTTAGGAAGAATATGGGGACCATGGAGTCATCATGGATAACATGGAAGGTTCATTAACGTGAAACGGTTCTACTCTCTTTACTCTCGACAGCAACTTAAATTACACACTTACTTATGTTACAATGTTTTTAATGTTATTGTTCAAGAAGCTGAGGAAAAGTCTCCCGAAAATAACGGAGGACTTGGAAGGAAAGCTGGCAAGACGCCCTCGGACACTTCCTATTGTAATCATAAACTCGCCAGACGGTGACCTTAAATGAGAGGCCTGAAAACCATTAAAGGAAGAACTGGCACACCAGACATGCCATGCACCAGATAAACCATTCATCAGATACAACACACACTAGGCATCTCCGAATGGAGAAAGACCTAGGACCTGAAACCCAAAATCCGAAACCTACCTAAACTCATACAACTCATTCACAGCATTACAAAGAACAGGGGCTCTCTCATTTCCCACCACTCTTTCCAACGCCGTCGCGTCCCACCTTGAATAGAGAGTCTTCACAAAAGACAAATCCACATCAGCTTGTCCGTTATAGATGGATTTTCCCACAAACTTCAAGAGCTCTTTGTAGAACTGTGGGTTGGCCGGGGTCTCGTAGATTAAAATGTTTTTGACCCCACCAAGCTCGTAGCGTCTGAAATGGTGCATTCTCTCGGTATAGAGCAAAAGTTTAACCTTTCCCGTGGCAAAGTTGTGACGAGCACGTGACACCTTGGGCTTCGAGGAATACTCGTCGATCGAAGCAAAGTCGTACTTCGTGTGGTTCTTCATGTATGCCTTGACTCGCACGTAGTCGAAGTACGACGGAATGTAAATCAAGAGCCCGTCCTCGTACGATGACTGTTTCGTGATCGAGGGTAGAATGGAATTGATGAAAAACTTGTAGCGGGACTCGTAGTTGGTCTGTGGGTCGGGGGCGTCGAAACGCTGGAAAATTTGTTTGATCTTCAAACCAACGGAGTTCATGATACACGTTTTGGAGGTGATCACAGGCCGGTACCTGGCCTTTCCTGCGAGATTGCACGACTTTGAGATCACGCTGTTTATGCTGGGCGTAGCAAACTCGTTGAACACAAGCGTCTGGCGCAAGTACTTCGCCTGGTCGTTGATGGCCCACATGCGGATACGGGAAAAGTCTGCGCCATGGAAGTTCTTGGGTATTTTGTTGACGTACTTAAGCACAGTGGCCACGTGGTCCCAGTTCTGCATCTCGATCTGGTTAGCTTGGTCGATGACCAAGATTTCGATCGAGGACAAAAAGTCGTACTCTCTTTTGGACTGCTTGGGATCCTCGAGAATCATCGAGAGCCCGATTGGAGATGCGATCAACACGTCGGAGCTAAAGAACGACGAGTACAACTTGACGGTTTTCCGGGTGAACTTGACGCCGAGACTGAAGAAATCGCTGGAGTTCCCCTTGAACATGTGGCGGAAGTCTGCGGGCTTGGTTTCAGGCGGCATGCCCTCCTCGTAGAACTGGTGTTTGAACTTCTTCCTGTTCTCCTGCTGGTCCGACCCCGACAACCGGATGAGCTGCTCCACGACTTCGTATGCGGCGTTACGCGTGGGCAAAAGGATCAATGCCTTCGGGCGCGTAAACCCCTGGTCACGCAACTCGGGCTCGGTGGCGCCTTGTTTCAACGTTCCGTTTTTCAACGCATCGCCGTACGCGCGGATCTTCTCGTTGTTTTTCAAGATGCGGTCTCGTGTCTTGAACGTGTGGTTGAGCACATGCGTGAGGTAGAGTTTCTGGTACGAGGTGTTTTTGTACGACTGGTAGGTGTAGCTGATGTCGCGGTATTCGAGCATGTCACGCAACAAGCTGGCGTCAAGAGGCTTCAATGGGTCCGCGTAATGGGCTAGGTACTCGGACCGGATTCTGCTCTTGACTGTAGAGAATTCACTGAAACATGTGGCGGGCCCCACGGTAGACTTTGTCATGGGACCTTTTGGTGGCACTTGCACGGACGCTAAGTACGCCAGGCCTTCAATGGCGCGTT
Source organism: Metschnikowia vanudenii (assembly GCA_030583145.1). NCBI lineage: Eukaryota > Fungi > Ascomycota > Pichiomycetes > Serinales > Metschnikowiaceae > Metschnikowia > Metschnikowia vanudenii. The sequence goes on from JAJMHT010000237.1 coordinate 6,447, forward strand.
TTTCCGTGACCGGCCACTTGCCTTCATGCAGCGCTTTGCTTTCCTGGGCCACCTGCTCATCGGAAACCAAGTTGAAATGCGCCTCGAACGGGTCTTTGGAGAGACCAGACTGGGCCGCGTCATTTTCTGCTTCTGCGCCGCCGCCATTATCATCAAAGTCAAAGAACTCTTCTTCTTCGGTGGCGGTTTCTTCATCTGAAGACTCTTCCATGTTTGCGCCTGCAATTGTTTCTTCGTCTTCGTCGTCTTCTTCATCTTCTTGATCGTGTGGTTGATCTTCGTTGATCAGGCTCTTTGGCTGGGTGTTTTTGGCTTTTTTCTCGGCCTTTTTCCCGATTGTTTGCTCGGCCTTCAAAAGCGTCAAGAGCGCATCGTACGCCTTGCCTTCCTGGAACTTCTTGGGATGTTCAAACTCACTTGGAAGCTTGTTCTCTTCATCTTCCAGCAGAGACTCTGACCCTGCGGGCTCCTCCTGGACAGGTCCGTCTCTTCGAGCAGTCCGAGTCACCTGCCGAAGTTGTTGCCGGCCATGATTGGGCCGGTGTCTTTTTCCTTCGTATCCTGAAGTTTTTTGGCTATTATTTCTGCGTTTAGGCGGTGCCATAGTGCAAGTTTTTGGGTTTTACAGGTTGTCTGAGGCAGAAAAGAGTGCGATGAGCGTGCAATGAGCGTGGGGTGTATTTTTCGCGCGAGTATCGTTATATCCACGGGAAAGTAAAAGCCAGAGTGACGCCAGGTTTGAGGGAAACGAAGTGTGAAAAATGGCTTTATTGGCTTTAGTAGGAAGAATTTAATTAGGGCTGTTTCGGGTAGTGCTTCCTTTTTTTTAAGTTTTTTAGGGGTGGTGAGATGGAATCGGTGGGGGTGGTGAAAAGACATTTGGGGATGCCTCTGTCATCACCTCTGGCGGAATAGTGATCGGAATTACCGGGCTAGTGATCACTGATGAGAATATGCCAAGGTGGGGCATGTTAAGCTCAGAAGAATTTATTTTATTTCTTGCAACGTTCTTAGGGTAGAGCAATACTCTAAATTCTCTTGCTGTGTACGACTACATGAATAACCCCTTCTCCTAAACATAAGTGAAGAAACCCAGGTTTTTTCACCACATACAAGCATATCAGAGTAAAAAAGCTACCAACTATGAAATTTCCTTGTTGTGGCCATATACTATGTGAGGTGGGGCAGAGCTAGAGCCTTTGAATGAGTAAATAATGATCCAGCCATCATTTGGCCAACGCTTATCAACTGCTTGTGTAAAACTGGGTATTGGTCTCTACAAAAAGTGAAGCCAATGGAATCAGCGAGGAGAAGGAAAAGCTTTCGCTTGGATCGGGTGTTCTAGACGAAGAATCTAATATCTAGATTGCCGGTGGGCTTCATGAGTCCGGGAGTATCTAAAAAATAGTACAATGGTCATTCTACATATTGGTACTACAATACAAATGACCGGTGGCACACCCGTACACCGGCTTACCCCAGCAGGTTGGACCCCGGCGAAATTTGAACAAAATCGGTCGTTTTTTGTTCTTTTTGCAAGGAAGTGTGTTTTTTCATACTTCAGTAGTTCAAAAACACAAATCTTGGTGATGGATTATTTGGCGCTGTGCAACGCAGCCGCTACAGAGAAGGGCACCACCACTCCATGGATGGCTGCGCGTTGTTAGTGCCGTATGGCCTCAGTAAAACTTTAAGTACACTGACACTTTGACGGTGGTTACCATGATTAGATTTTTGGTGAATAGCCACAGGAACTTGTGAAGCCTTAGCAGAGTTGGAATTCTGAAGAGGCGAGTTATGTGAATGTCAAAAAATTATCTGGCACTCGGAGATGTCCTTATCGTAAAGCCGTTCCAAGTGTCCTAAGCGTAAAGCCGTTCCAAGTGTCCTAAGCGTAAAGCCGTTCCAAGTGTCCTAAGCGTAAAGCCGTTCCAAGTGTCCTAAGGCTAGTTGTTACTAATCTTTATACGGTTACACCGAACAGGTTCACGGTATCGAATGTCTCTAAGGAACGACCCTCGTAAAATGCGGCTGCAAAGTTTACACCTTAGTTTGTCACAGGACAGGAGCAGTGGAGACCAATATGCTCACGCCCAAACCATCCAGGAAAATGTTAAAATACTGTGAAAAAAGTCCTGATAAATTGGAGTGTTATTGGCTTTTCTCGCATGATCATTATGCCTATAGATGTCTGAGGTTCAGATGTCTGAGGTTCAGATGTCTGAGGTTTAGATGTCTGAGGTTTAGGTGTCTGAGGTTTAGGTGTCTGGGTGGCCGCGACTGGCTTGATGTTTCGGAATTGCCCCTCTATAAGAATAACAATGGGTATAAAACTTTTACTAAAAGCACGCCCCATATACAAATATACTGGGATCTTTCTTGGCCCATTGACATAAACAATAGGCTTTTGCAATTCTCTGGTTGGTAGAATTGACTAATGGCAAGACCTCGAAGTAGTTTGTTTCCGGCCCAGGCCCATTTAAAGGAAAACGAAAAATTTTAGTAAATGGCGAATTTCTTAAGCAATGGCAAAGGTATCACATTTCTCTTGTACAACTTATTATATGACTTCTCTGTAAAATACAGAAGAAAAGATTTCGCTCCATAATAGCGGCCTAAGAATGGTCGTTCACGGTACAAGAACTAAGGATATCATTTTTAATGATAACCAAAGCAAAGGGCTTTGGGGTCGCCTGGATAAAAATACACTCAGATTCCGTGGTGACAATTTTCGACAAGTGAATATGAGGCTTTTTCATCACGGCACCCCTGATTCTCAGATTCACCACCTGCTTTTTGTCTGGTAGAATTTTGTCTGGCCAAAGAGAGTTGGTGTATTAAGTGGTTCGCATGAAGGTTTTGGCCACTATAGTTCAAATATTAAAAGCCAGGAAATAGGCCAGTAAATGAACAAGTACATAAGCCAATAAAATATTCCGGAATATACCTTTATCCAATAAAAAAGCTTTATAAAGCACTTTCCTGCTCTCTCTGGATATTCAAAAAATTGCCAGGCCAGAACAACCCCAACTTCAATGCAAAGTACAATATGAACATGATACGCAACGATTCATTTTTTATCGAAAAGCAGCTTTGGAGCGGTACACATTGCAAGTTAAAAATGCTGAAGCTTTCTTAAGAAGTGAAAAATGCTGAAGCTTTCTTTTTTTTTCTATCTTCTGTTTTTTTTTTTTTTTTTTTTTTTTTTTGCTTCTCTTGCGGGACATCATGTTTCCTAGATCAATTTTGATCCGCAACCTTCATCTTCTCATGGTTTAGAACAACTTGGAAGCCGAAATATTCCCCCGGTGTCTAATGTGAGGTAAAGCCAATTTTTTTTCACAGAAATAATTCAAATGCATATATGAAGCGTTCTAAAAGGCACCTTTGAAACATAATATCCAGGGTTGACATAGGACCGCACAATGCGTGCGCAGATCTGGACAGGGAAGAAATAAGAAAATGCAAAGACATTACACCCAGACACAGTCAAATGAGCGAAAAGTCTCCTTGAGCCATGTAAATCTCTGCAGAATATTCCCCAGGGATATTTTTCAAAAGAAAAGGTGGAGTTTCGATTTTTGAGGCCAATTTTTTTATGTTCCGACCTTGAGATCTTGGTTCACATTTTTTAATTTTCCGTAACCTCACATTGCAATACTTGACAAGTACTGGAATTGTCAATTGTAGATATATCACCTGAAAGTACAACCAAAGGCATAGATCAACCACAAAAGGGGAACGCAAAAATGATATAGCCCAAAAATAGAAACAAGAAACTCGAATTGTTCAGAAATACTAGAGTTACGGTCGCAACTCTAATTGATTCTGAGCCAACGGCTTGCTGCTTTGAGATTTGCGCGAGCACGAAGGCCACCACATGTACTAAATTAAGTGCATCACAACCCAAAGAAACGAAAGAAACGCAACCACAACATACACCCCCACCCCCAAACCAAAGTATATCTGTGCATACTTTGTTGTCGACTCCTTGGTATTCGAAAACTTTGTCTTGGAAAAAAAGTCTCCCGTTTTCCTTGAGTGTCTCAAATTACCAAAGCCGTGTCTGTTTCAAATCCCCTGGAATTATAGGCCCCATGCAACCCGGCCCCGCGCCAGGTAAGCCTCGCGTGAGAAAACTCCGAAAAAGGCCTCCTCCCGTTGGCTTTTGATTCACCTCTGCAGACATGTGCATGACAAAGTAGTCCCACGAAACAACGGGCAAAACATTGGCGGAGAACTATGTTACACATCTCATACCCTTCCTCTTTGGACTCAGGCCTAGCCATTTCTCGTGGCTCGACTGACTATTTTTTCTTCTCATCTGCCGCCCCTCTTGGAAATGTCTCTCATTATTTAATTTTCCACAGGTTGAACTTTGCTTGGCCCGCCCCACTGGACCTGCGCGGCCCGCCGGGCCCCACTCTACGAAATGCTAAAGCGCGGGCCCCGGGCCATAGCAGCGGTCGCCCGGTTGTAATTTTTTTTCTCGCACTTGGCTCCCACAACCTTCCCCAATTTTTTAAACACGTACCTCTGTCCTTCCACACTTGTGCTCCCTGCCCCTCGAATTACAACCACAATCACGCTCAGGCCTCCTCATCATCCCGAACTTTATAATCCCTAGCACGGCTTTTCACTTGTTTATTTTATTTTGGACTCTCTTGCACGCATAACCGCCGATTCAAGCTTCATTAATTTTTGGCGCCGGCCAGAAACACTGCTTCACCAAAGCACAGAATCCAAAATCAGACATCAAGAAAGTTTAACCAAAAGCCAAAAGCCAAAAAAAAAAAAGCAGAATAGAAAAGCCTCCTGAATTCTGGGGATTTGATTTTTTTTTGCGTTTCATTTCTGACACCTGTGATTTCCCGCGCCTAACAGGGAAAGAGACAGAAAAAAAAAAAAAAAAAAAAGAAAGAGGTTTCTATGCCCTTCACTTATGCGATATGAAGCGGATAAAAAGCTATATCAAATCGTTGCTTTCGATATCATATCTTGCGCTTGTCGTGCTAACGATCCCTTTGGCGTTTGATGTGGGTGGCGTGGCGTGTGGCTTGGCCTACTCGCTCTTCATCATGACACTTTACTTCCTGTTAACAACTGTGCGGTTATTGTCACACAAGTTCCCCATCTTGAAAGTGTTCAATGTATTTTTCTACGCCCAGCACCTCTTGCTTCCGAGCATTTTGATGTTTTTCCTTCTGTACTGTGCCCAACGCGATGTGGCTTCGTCAATGCTCATTTTCCTTTGGCGCTACATCCTCGTGCACCTGACGCTGGTGTTTACCATCGCAGAGGGCTTCTGTTCCCTCTTGTTGATCCAAGCCATCAGCCAGACCTTGGACTGGCTCACTGATTTCAAGTCCGACAGCTGGCTTTTCGTTTCACTTATCGGCAGCGGCACCACCATCACTGGTGCACTCTACTTCTTGTACCGAATCTACATTAGCCCCTTCACCTTGGACTTAGGAAATGCCTCTTTATTGGGCCTGTTTCTCACCTTGACAGTAGGCTTGGGCTTATACGGCATTGTCTCGAAGAAGGGTTCGATGATCGAGTCGTCTTTGCTCTTTGCTTACATCGTCCGATGCATTTACGAGACGTTTCCGCTGCTTTCCCAAGATGCCACGCAAACAATCACCAATCTATTCACCCAAACAACAAACAACTTGAGGAAGGAGCTAGTCAAGCTCCCGTACCCGGTTACAGAGAAGATTCTGTCGGCGTTGCCCGTTTTTGCTTCTAATATACCCCATTCCTTCACCACTGTTTATAAGTTCTTCATTTCTGCCGTGCAGAAATTGACCTTACCAGTATTGATCAATTTGGCCTACAGAATCGGGGTATTCTACGCTGCCACGAAAATCATCCCGTCCTTGTATCATGGACTCCCTTACTCGCCTCCCAGAACTCCACAAGTCCGTTCGAGACAGGTTTCGTCTTCTTCCATTACTTCCATTCATCTTGAGAATGAGGACCCTGAAACCTCAGGACGCAAACCTCCTACCAAATATTCGCAGAGGCAGAAACGTGCCCCGCCTTCCACGATCATCACTTTGATTTACGCTTACTCCCCATGTATCATTATTGCTGTCTACACACATTTAATGTTGCTGTATAAAGGCGAGCTAGGGAATGAGCTCAAACTTTGGGGCTGGTGGGCCAACGCTTCCGAGGATAGTGTGCTCGCCGTGCATCCGTGGCAGTTCTGGAACTGGATTAATATGGCCACAACATTATTCTTGTACATGGCTGAATTGGCTGGTAACACGGGGAGTGCCAATTCTGCGTTGACCAGTCACTGGAATATCGAGTGAGCGAGATTGAGGATGTTTTGCTTCTTCTTTTATCCTTTTTTTTTGTGAACGCCTAAGGATACGGGGGATAGAGTATCCCTCGATACCTCCTTCGTATATTTAATGACCCTATACTGATGATGGGATAGCTGTACTATAATTTAATCCAAATTTAATTTTCGAAAAAGAAGACACCCGCACAAGATGCGAAACAGCCCGTTTACTATTCAAGTTATATTATCGAGATTACTGCCAGTGAAGACGTCAGAAATGATTGCAACTCTCGTCCACGAATGATAACCAGCCATCTTTCCAGACTGTGAAACCTTCTCGGAGCTTGACTCTATGTTTGCTTTGATATCTCATCATAATAATCACTGGCGGATATTCCGGACAATAAATCCCAAATCGTGACGGAATTTCAACTCTTGGGGAAGCTAAAGAAAAAAGAAGAAAGAAGGGGATAAAGTTCGGTGCGTTTGACTGCACAAACGTCTCCAATAAGACATCGAACTTGTGAAAAAAGAGTGACGTTCAAAGACAAGAGTGAGCTCCATTGTGTTAGCCAAAAACATGGCCGTTTGTTATGACTGTGGTTTAGGATACCCAATCCCAATGCCGAAAGATCAAAACCTTAATCTTCCATGAAAGACCAAGGGAACACAACCTCCGAGCCAAAGGGCAACCGTCGATTCTGAACTTCTTAAAGCAGAGAGTACGTCAGATTTGCTAAATACACAGAGACGGACTTCTATACCCCCAATATGACCATCGGCGCAAACCAACAAGACTCGAGAGGAGTTGGTCTTAACAAGGGCTTTACAATAGGTCACGTGCCGCACATTCGATCAAGGCCATAAATGGTTTCCTCGCCACAAAAGTCAGATTCAACAGCACCAGCAATGGCGCCGGGAGAGAGTGTGAACGGGGTTTAACTTCCGTTACGTTTCCGTTGTTGCGGCCGGAGACTTTCCCCGAAGCGTTGATGCCAGGGCACCGTGGCACGATGGCCACAAAGTGTGCTTCGTAAACAAACCTTTGTCTCTGAACGTGAAGAAAAAAAGAAGATTTGTGGAAAAGCTGGTGGCATCCGCGACTTTATATAGAAAAAAAGGCCCCCGAGGTCGTGTACAGCCCACGAAATGCGCGATGGTGCGGCTGCGGCTGCGGCGTCCAAGTGAGGGCTGGAGGTCAAATGTTGCGGAAATAAAGACACTATGGAAGCTGTCCAAGATATTACCGATGAGGATTCTAAGAGTAAGGCTTGTTGAATCTTGCGGGGAAAAATACGGCTTATTTATTGAGGAAAGAAGGAGACTTACTTATTGATGAAAGAAGACAGCTTACTCAGTCGGGGAGGGTCAAAACAATACTTTGGTGATCAGGTGACATACTTCGGGTCCACACCTCTCCTATCCGGACGCCTACCCCATGTAATTAAACCGGTGAAATTCTGGGATAAATGTTATATTTGAAGAAATGAGTTGAGTATTTGAAGTGGGAACACAATATAAAATAGTTTGTTCATGCGAGAAGTTGAGCATGGTGTTGTCTTTTGAGGTGCTTAAACCTTTAAATCCGGCTTAGAGAGGGGGAAGTCGAGTTTGGTGTGTCAAAGAAAGAAACCACCGTTTGATGACATGATTCAGCAGGAATAACACGGAAGATACTGTTAATAGTACTGTTGATGACCCTCAAAAATAAACAGCTTTCGGATTGGTGCCCCAAGCCGTCTTCGAGGTCTTAACGTGTGACTTCCGAATAACCAGTAGAATTTCCTCTACTTCATTGATGTTTTTTGAGAAGCAAGCTTCATGATTTGAGTCTACCGAAAACAAGTACCCGATTTTGGCCTTTGTGTTGGTGGTGTCCTAACCGAAGTATACGAGGTTCATTTCAGACATTGGGTGTTTTAAGCATAATAGTGAGTAGTCCGTTTATTTTCTTTTCTTTTCTTTTTTTTTTTTTTTTTTTTTTTTTGGCACAAGTTGCTGAGAAGAGTCTTCTTCAATATGGATTATCACCTCATGTATGGGAATGATAGAAACTTCATCTTTAGCATGATATGTGTTCCGCTTTAAACAGTTTCTTAGAGTATTTTTAGGATTATACACTAGAAGTATTTTCTTAGCGTCAAGACTTCGACATTTCGTTGAAAGGACCTTTTCTTAGTATCCTATGTTGACTATAGTCTGGTAACAATACTGATGACCAAAGCAGGGTCTTTCCAATGCCGGAGGAAAGATAGAGGCCATGAAAAAGTGTATGATCATATTAAGAGTCTGGAAGGTGTCCAAAGACGAAAAATTTTGGTGACAATTTCCACTAAACTGTCGATGAAATGGGCGTTTATGAAGTTGGCCCCTAACATCGACCCCTTCATCAAAATCCCATTCCATAGTTACCCGTTCCATAGTCTCCCGTTATTACATTGAGCAATTTTCCCAAAAAGTTTATTATCTTGCTTTTCTGTCGGAAGAGTACACGAAATTGAGCCTGAAGCGTAAGCATATACCGAAAAGGTTCAAAATGTTCAAAACATGACATGATACTTCTACGCAAACCAAAGATATTTGGTAACACTAAAGAAGATATTTTCAAAATGGAGTTTTGACTTGCCCCGGCTGACAAGGAGGATTTGCCTTGTACTGCGCACATTGATATGTTAGCTACAGTTTGTTTGCAATTGCCTTTCTTACCCAATCCGACACCCACGAGTTTGAAAACGAGGTAAATACCCCATGGATCCTAATGGACAAACAATTCTTTTTGATGAATTCATAGGGACGGCGAACCCCTCAAATCCGTCACCGGAACACAATAGCTAATATTTGCGGTGTCCACTTACATTGCCTAGAAAAACAAAATTTCTTTCACAGAATTTTGATAATATATGACAATATATCACAAATTATGATAAGGGCCTGGTCACACTTGATCAGTCACCAAAATCCCTTTGAACTGTAGCTGTCCATGAACACAGCTCGGGGTTTTCTGAGTTATTAATCACTTTCAAAAAGGCTGAAACCTTCACAAGCATAAACAAAGTTAAGCGAAGTTTATTGTCTCACATATGTTGTTAAAGGAAAGGAAAATGTGGTAGCCAATCCGTGGGTGCGTATCTCATGAATATGACTGGACACAAAATCACCCTAAGAAAACATCTCCGTCAACGCAGTAGGAAGGAAGCTAGAGATCCGCTCATACGTTAGAGCACCAGAGCCGTAGTACACTACCGAAGGGCCCCGGCCATCATAGAAGATCAAGTCGAACAAGAGATGGTGCAAACCTCGGAGACCCTGCGAGGCAATAGACGAGCCCATAGAGTTGGACCTCGTTTGTGTTTTCAGAAATCGTTCGCCATAGAGGCTCTGCATTTGGGGATTCCAGCTACGAACTTCTGCCTCGGCAATCCCGGATACTCTAGCGTTCTTACTAGCAGACAAGGTTGTGGTGTTAGTTAGATTAAGGTTACCCAAACGGACTTGGGTTACACAGATTCCCTGTGGCCTGAGTTCCTTGGCTAAAGTCACGAAAAGGTCCTTGAGGCAATTCTGAAACATGGTTTCGGGTGCATGATACGAGAGACGGAGAGTGCTGACGATGGTAGGGACGATGGTAATGACCTTGCTTTGCTGTGCACGTACAAGATCCAAGAGTCCCAGACTGAGGAGACGCGTGTACACCGAGAGACGGGAAAAAACCCTATCCCAGGAGGCGTTGGCGGTGTTTTCAACAGGACCAAGCGGGAAATATAGATTGGGGGCAAAAACTACTGCCGAGAGTTTAAGAAGGTGCGGTTCTGCTCCTTTTATGGGCACGACTTCCACACGCAAAAGTTGCAGGAATTTTGCAAGTGCTGGCGCCAAATCTTCGCCACTGCTCAAGTCAAGGTAGTTGATATCATCGGTAATGGTGTTCAGCAGGATATACTTGAGATCCTTGTCGTCAAAAACCGTCAAATAAACGATGAAGCCGCGCTTTTCGAAATCGAGTGCCAAAAGTCGCGTCATTGGCTCCGTGGGCGACCCCACAACAAGCACAACGTCTCTGCGGGCTCCGTTGGGCATCTTGGGAGTCCTGCGGCGCCTTGGTTTGCCGCCAGAAGATCTCGAAATCATGTTTCGGCGATGAAGAACCATCCCTGCCACGCCTAGGCCAGTGGCAAGCACGCACATGAGCTCATATTTGCGTAATTTCACGTGAGAATCGAGTTTTTCAAGGAGTGTTTCGGGCGGTGGGTTGTGTGGCCCGGAGTCCGCCCCGCCAAGGTATATTAACGGCGTGGAATCCCACATCTTGGACGTGTCAGGGAGCTTTTCGGTTTGCGCACAGATAAACTGTGACACGGAATCGTATGTGGCCCGGAGGGCACCAAGAGTGGCCTGTACGGGTTCTGCAACCATTTCTGGGAAGCGTATGTGTGTTTATTCCAGAAGAAAAAGAAGAAGTGTATTGTTTAATACTAGATTGCCTCAATAGTGGGGGTACTTCTAAGGTGTCACGCGAACCACACGCAGTTGGGTTAGAGGTGTACTGTGCTGTGCATGCATTATCGGTGGTCCGCGTGGCAAAAAAGACAAAAGAGTGCGAACTTTTGTGCGGATGTACGGGTGTTCTTGTGATGATGTGCTAAAAAGTAGGAAGTGCACTCTTTTAGCAGAGGAGAGTGCCTGGCAAGAACCACAAGAAGTTGGTGTTCAATAGCATTTGGGTTTACGTTGAGCACTGTAAAACGTTCAAATGTTTATCGAAAAAAAATTGCCGGTCCCAGGAATCGAACTTGGGTCTGCTCGGCCACAACGAGCTGTACTTACCACTATACTAGACCGGCTGATGTGAAAATTGTTTAGGTATGAAACACCAGGTGGATAAAGAGGGAACCGCAGAACAGAGAGGCTTGAAAAGATTCCCATTAGGCCCTTATTTCTTCATTATTTTTTCCAATATGATTCTCTAAATGTTGAAAGTCACAAATTGAAGACATTGGACCAGGAAAATCCCCCAAATATATTTTGGATCTATCGTTCTTAACCTCTTAACCTCCACCCTATTTACTGACAAAGACTAGTCAGGGCGCCTTGGAAGGGGTTTCGGAGAAGCCTTCGGAGAGCCGGACCAAAACAGAAAGCGTTCAGCCGACTGCACATGTGCAACGGAAAAGATGAAGGGATTTTAGCAGCAGGACGCTTCCCCAGAAGACGTGCTTCTTCAGGGTAGAGTTTCCCTAGTTAGACCGTGCATCCGCGTGAACCAATTGTCCGAGACCACATATCCTTCAATTGCAGGTCATTTGTCGAACAGAGGGAGGTTGGCGACAAGATCAAGTTCTGTAGATGTTTCTATGTTCATTGAGTTAGCCTGGGGCGATGTTTATGAATCTGAAGAGTATCGTCGGTATATAATATTGGAATTTTTTCCATATCAGGGCAGGTTTCGAACAGAAACATTGGGATGCGTTCCAAGTTGGTTCTGTCGTTTTCAAGGATTTTAGCATGTCAAGGATGTCAGGGATTTTAAGATGTTTCAAGGATTTTATGTCCTCGTAATTCCATGACAGGGATTCACCTCCCTTTCCCTTCACAATACATTCAAAGTGAGTTTAATACAACCTTCAATTAGTAAACAATGTGAGTGTTGATATTAAATTATGACTTTTCTAGATTATTTAGACGCATTGGTCTCCCTTCTCCCGTTCGTTTATTCGCTCTCTCTGGCAAACTCCTTGTACATGTCAGCATCAGGAATGGCACCACAGATGGTCTCCACCATGATACCAGTCACCAAGTATGGGTCAATGTTGGAGGCAGGTCTTCTGTCCTCAAAGTAACCATAACCCTCCTTGGCAACGGACCTTGGGATTCTGACCGAGGCACCTCTGTTGGCAACACCGGAAGAAAAGGCGTCCATGGAAGCCGTTTCGTGGCGACCAGTCAATCTCATGTCGTTGTCGGATCCGTATAACGTCAAGTGCTCCTTGTGTCTCTTGGCCAACTTGGCAAGAGCGTCCTCAATGTATTTCATACCACCGGCCTCTCTCATGGCCTTGGTAGAGACGTTAGTGTGGCAACCAGCACCATTCCAGTCTCCGGCCAAAGGCTTAGGGTGGAAGGAGATCTTGACACCGAACTCCTCGGCAACTCTTTGTAAGAGGAAACGAGCCATCCACAACTCATCACCCATCTTGATACCTTCACAAGGACCAACCTGGAACTCCCATTGGGAAGGCATCACCTCGGCGTTGATACCCGAGATGTTAACACCTGCGTGCAAACAAGCTCTATAGTGGGCCTCAACAACATCTCTGGCGTAAACCTTACCGGTACCAACACCACAGTAGTAAGGGCCTTGAGGAGCAGGGAAACCGCCCTTTGGCCATGCGTAAACTTGGTCGTATTGGTCAAACAAGGTGTATTCCTGTTCAAGACCGAACCACACCTCCTCGTCCGAGTGAGCAGACATAAGCTTGGCACATTCGTGTCTATGGTTGAATTTGTTAGGAGTACCGTCGTTGTTCCAACATTCAGTCAAAACAATGATGTTGTCACCCTTTCTGAAAGGGTCTGGGTAGAAGGCAACTGGGCGGATGTAGATATCGGAGTCGTGGCCTGGAGCTTGGCCAGTAGAAGAACCGTCGAAGTTCCACTCAGGCAAGTCCTCGATGGATTCTGGCTTTTTAGACAAGGTCTTACACTTAGATCTGGTCTGGCCCTCAGAGTCGATCCAAACGTATTCGGCGAGAATCTTTCCTCTTTGGTCCAAATCAAGGTACTTGGCCAAGATGGCAGTTTGTTCTGTGATGGAAACCATTATGTTATTTTTGGGTGTTTGGGTGGTTTTGAGTGATTTGGACGTGCGTTCAATAGATAAGTAGACCTTGGCGTGAGTGTAAGCAAGGAAGTCTCTAAAGATTTTCTGGAAATAAGGATCACCAATAAGAAGTGATTCTTGACGAAGTAGAAGTTTTTGGATGAAGTGAAGAAACAAGAAACAAAAGGAAAAGGATAAAAGGTTTTCGATCTCAGGCAGCAAGCTCACTCATTAAATACCAGAAACGTCAGCCAGGCCTTTAATGGTGACTCGACTGTGATAAAGGCCGCAAATCCAAAAAAAGAAACGCGCGCGCAGTGTGATTGGGGACCGTTTAGGCGGTCCGCCGGCATATAGGCGGGTGGTGCAGAAAGAACGATCCCGATAAGAGAAGTGCGTGCGAGTAGCGCCTTTCTTTTCCGGATAGGCGCAACGGAAGGTCGAGGAACCTCTCTTAACAGGACTTTTTCCGGATGTGTAGCGTAGTATTTTTGGTTCGTATGGGGGGCGGAATTTGGCTCAAGGGATGAGCCGCACCTGGGCAATCCGGAGGCGCCTGGTCATTGTAGGCTCCGGATAAGACAGGGGTACGCGAATGATTAAGCTGATTAGTCATTTTAGGGAATTGGAGATTGGAGATTGGACAATGGATGGTGGATAATGGATAGGAAATATTGGATAAAGGATTACCAAAAAACCATCCTTGGTGAAATATCCATAATCGATTACCTGATTTCGACTACCGTACCGAGTATGGCCAGTTTGGGGCTCCATTGATTTAAGGATAATGTCACATCCATGCATATGTACTCGGCCAGGCCAGAATGGTGTAGTAATTACGAGCCTGGAGGGAGTCTAGAGCCGAGCGAATCTCACCACGCAGATCCATGAGAAAAACCAAACCACAGAAAAACCAAAGCACAGAAAAACCCCCAAACAGAGATTGAAGAGAAAAACCAATAGAGATTGAACAGGTTCACAATGACGATGTTCAGTAGACGTGAGCTGGAAACTCAGCAGCCAGAAAAAATAAAATAAAAGTCTTTGAAACAGACGGTGCCGTTTGCCCGAGAAGAGGCACAAGAGAATGGATCGAATCAAGGGGGGTGAGATTGAGAGATTAAGAGATTGGGATGGAAATCATCCGAGGTGCAGAACTGAGAAACTGGTTCCATACCTTTTTTCTCTCCCTCTCTTTGGAGTTTTTTTTTTTTATTTTCTTCCTTTGCTTCCTCAAGGATTGACTTTCGAAATGATAGACCCCATCGAAACGACCTCAATTGGGAAAATTGATAAACGGGGAACAATAAACTCGCCAATAATTGAAACATTAGTGTCAACCAGATACGAGTCAGGGGATGGGAGGGGGGAAGTGCTCGCCGATAAGCCGGAGTAAACTCCGGGCGAGCAGGCAGGAAAAGATAAACGACACCTCGGGTTTCCCTTGTGTGTTAAGATTACACCCACCGGGTATTTTTCATTTCAATTTTGCCTTTTCCATTTTGCATTTTCCATTTTGCATTTTCCATTTCAATTTTTTTTTCACATACTCATCAATCGTGATGATTCCGATTTTTTTTTTTTTTTTTTGACTTTGATTTTTTATTCTGATCTTTCTTGACTTTTCTCGCAAGCGAGTTCCCCCAAAAGTGTAATTGTTTGTGGTAATGTTAATCCTTCAATTGCTTCTCGACCTGCTTCAGGGAAGGCCGCCGCGATGCCAAGCATCCTGTTTCGTTTTCTTTGGTTTTTTTTTTTTTTTTTTTTTTTTTTTTTTTTTTTTTTTC